>JAQBSW010001968.1:0-116085 GCA_029291075.1 Eudiplozoon nipponicum | reverse complement strand
CTTGTTATTCATGCCTAACAACTGCATGCACACTAATTGATTAGACGTTAATTATGCTTTTGCATCTACGATGGGTACTGATATAGACAAATGATCGTTTATGAAGAAAAATAGCAAAATATTGTTTAACATTGTTATTAATCTGGTTATTGAATTATGCAATTAAATTGCTACTTATCGCCAAGCAGGTGGTCAACTCGAATGTATCAGATTCGGCTGCACGAAAAACTCGATAAAGCAGTAATGCGATTCTACAAAACATTGAGCAAGGATTCTTAATATTATAATAAAACAAATATTGGTTGCGCGGGGTGATAAAAATTACTATAATCAAGGTACGATCTTGATATAAACACTTGACCCATTATGTAGATAGATTTGTCAGTATAAACTAAGCATTGTATAGTCTGGAAAAGGCAATTCATCCAGTAGACCAGTTTCGTCCTTATTGGGAACTCATTGTGTAATGTTTAGAATTTGTCGCGGATAGGACTCGATATTGGGCACGTCTGCTTCGGAATTTGGTTCTCTAACCACTGAGCCACTCTGCCGCACGCTATACAACTTTTAGTTATATACATACTGTTTCTCTATTAGCCCCCGTCTCTGAGGTGGAGCTTATATGGCACTCCTTTAGACCTGAAGTTCCAACTTGCAATCCCCAATCAGTCATTATAGAACCGACACCATACTACATTACAAAGTGGTATTGAGTTGAACATTTAGATAATTAAACGAACATTTTTTGCGCGGGCGGTGATAAAAATTACTTTAATTAAGGTTGCGATCTTGATATAAACACCTGACCCATTGTGTACATCACGTCAGTATAAACTAAGTATTGTATATTGTAGAAAAGGCAATTCATCCAGTAGACCGGTTTCGTCCATATTAAGAACTCATCACATACTGTCCAGAATTTGCCGCGGACAGGGCTCGAACCTGGGCACGTCTGCTTCGGATTCTACTGACCATTGTGTTACCCTATCGCAATTGATAAAAATTACTTTAATTAAGGTTGCGATTTTGATATAAACACTTGACCCATTGTGTAGATCACTTCAGTATGAAATAAGTATTGTATAGTGTAGAAAAGGCAATTCATCCAGTAGACCGGTTTCGTCCATATTAAGAACTCATCACATACTGTCCAGCATTTGCCGCGGACAGGGCTCGAACCTGGGCACGTCTGCTTCGGATTCTACTGACCATTGTGTTACCCTATCGCAATTGATAAAAATTACTTTAATTAAGGTTGCGATTTTGATATAAACACTTGACCCATTGTGTAGATCACTTCAGTATGAAATAAGTATTGTATAGTGTAGAAAAGGCAATTCATCCAGTAGACCGGTTTCGTCCTTATTAAGAACTCATCACATACTGTCCAGCATTTGCCGCGGACAGGGCTCGAACCTGGGCACGTCTGCTTCGGATTCTACTGACCACTGAGTTACCCTACCGCAATTGAAAGGCATTTTATCCAGTGGACAGGTTTTATCCATATTGAGACTCACTAATGGATGAATTTCCTTTCCAACACTTTACGATGCTTAGTTTAAACTGATAGATGTATGTATATAAAGGGCCGTGTTTATATCAAGATCGAAATCTTGATCAGTATTTCTAAATATTATTGTAAGTAACACTCCATCCACATGACATACCGATGTTATCCTATCAAGTACCTGCGACAATAATAAATACGCGTTAGACACAAAATAAACACTAGATGGGCCATACCTATTAGAGGCTTGTATGTCATGACATTAGCCTTCTCGACATTTGAGAATCTAAAATTCCGAAACTTCATTAGTCTTGCCGATACTAATTAATTTATATTTCGACGGTATCGTATTATTGTTCAACAATCGAGGTTCTATTTAGGCCACCTTCATTAGATTATCAGTCGTTGTTCCGTCTTTCGGTATGCAATTCGCACCCTATAAATGTAAGAAACTTATATAGGATCATCCACCACTCACTCTGAGACTGCAGAGTGAAGATCTTGACATAGTTAACAAGTTTACATAGATTGACAACTCTATCAAAAACTTAGGCAACATGCCTAACGAGATCAGTATGAAAATCACTAAAGCCAGATTAACTTTATCGAACCTTCGCCATTTCACACAGGTCTATACGATGCATATGTATGTGCAATTTTATTATACGCTAATGAGACTTGGCACTTTAGAGTTGATGATTTTAGGCGCTTACAGACATTCTAGTAGAATCATCCTTGTAACTTTCTTTTCTGAGTAGGGCAGAGCTGCTACGAGATTTGATTTTATTTATGGCGTGATACAGTGAAAACCGCAGCGAAACTGTATTTCCGAAGTTATCCTGCCTGAAATCTAACTTGACCATAATGGTTTTGGGTGGAGGTTTAATTTGCCTAACTTCTTTATGTTATCTAATTAAATATATTCATAGTGACTAGATCCTCCAGCCCATAAATCTCTCTCCTTTAATAATTTGTAAGTCTAAAATATTATATTTGTAATTATTATCACTTTTCACAAATTTTCTTGTTTGTTTTCGCTTTTTCCTTATGATTATATAGTAGTGAAGCATGAGTTAGTACTGCTTTTTGCATTGCTGTACATGATGATGATACTGATTACGATATACAAATGACCACAAAAGCTGCAAGGTCCTATCTCCAACAAACAGTCAAATGTCACCACACACTAAGAAAAAACATTTTTTTGGAACGAATAACTCAACCCGATCAAAGACAAAACTAAATTGGAAATTGTGATCAATCGGATCTTTGTGAAACTGACCGTGTACAGCTATAACCCGCGTACGCAAAACGCGGCATTGGAATATATGAAGCTAGCACTCCAAAAAAATTTAAAAAAATACATGATAACATATTGGTACAGGTGTGTCAACCAAAACAAATGAAGTTACCAAATTAATATTTTTACATTGTTTAGAGAAAGGTCACAAGCCGAGAAGCGCAGTCGTCATAGACACAACAACAGAACTAACTCTGAATCAGATATTTTTATTATTTTTTCTTATTTAATTTATATTACAAACAGGATGAGAGAGAACAGGTAACACGTTAATAAATAACAGCATACGATTAGCAAAAACGTTAATGTCGCTCTATTTGAAAAGAAACGATCAGCTCGAAGGGTTAATGCAAAATTACCTTATACACGTTTGCCTAACAGTAGCTTATGAATTCCTGTGCTCAATTCCTTATCGATGGGAGATAAGTCGATGCGCGTTTTCGCGCGTCTCCTTCAGCCTCCCATCAAAACCGACGGCAGTTTTGCTATTTTATGCGAATGGTTACAAAATAGTTGTGTGAATTTTAAGTAGGCAGATTTCGTTTAAATAAAATACATTATCAACTGTTGATATTTAGCGTAATGATCAGTGGACTGAAGGCGCGCAAAGCATCTCCGATCGAAAAGAAATTAAGAACAGTAATTAAACAATTTTTTTAAAGTAAAACGAAGACCACGGATTCTTATCTGTTATCATAAACACATAAGTAAGTTCGCAAGACATACACATACGTCATTTATTGTCCATGAAAAAGTGATTAATGAAAACCACTTACCATCCTCGTTCAGCCAAGCTTTCCACAGTGCACTAAGGAAAAATTAAAAATAAATTAAAGTCACGCCCAAAAATACAACTGAACAGCAACATATCTAATATTTAAATAAAGTTTTCGTACTTCAGATAAACACCAATCACATTTAAGTTGTACAATCTGTACGAAATGACATGTTTCTAAATTTCAGGATCAGAATTATATATATATATATATATATATATATATATATATATATATATATATATATATATATATACGAGTTGTGAAATCGGATATACGCCCTTAATTATAATATTTTTACATAAAATGTGCATGTCTGGAGATGTTGGTTGCACAATTTGGATGTAATCATTTCTGCAGCTTTCGCCACAAGTATATCAGTTATACAATTGCATAATCATTGATTGCGTGACTGATGATAACATTGAGATAACTACAAATCCCACATTATCGAACAAGTCATCAAACATAAAAACTACTCTAAGTTGTAAGTACTGACGCGTTTCGATATTCCAGGGTCATCATTTGAACACTACGTCAAACTTGTCGATGAGGATCAAAACATAAAGTACATATGCGATATGGAGAAACAGAAATGCGGCTCTCACACCTAATAGTTTAAATTTAAGTCAAGTACAAATTTTGCTAATGTACTAGGGGTGAAAACCGCATCTCTGACTTCTAACATATTGCAGCTTGATTTTTTATTGGCAAGTTTTCTGTCACGCTCTGAAGAAGAACATGGAAAGCTGAGACACGTCAATGTGTGTGACAGACGGTAGTTATGCTAAATAGTGCAACTTGTTAAACAGAATGTGACTATTTACTATAATCAAGATTGTGTACCTGACATGAACACCTTACCCATTAAGTACTTACATATATCACTATAAACTAAGAAATGTGTATTGTATAAGAGGCAATTCATCCAGTAGATCGGTTCCGTCCTTATTGGGAACTCATCAAGTACTGGCCAGAATTTGCCGCGGACAGGGCTTGAACCTGGGCACGTCTGCTTCGGAATCTAGTACTCTAACAACTGAGCCACCCTGCCGCACACTACACACAATTTTCAATCATATACTAACTAATGTAATTCGGTTAGTTTTTTTCCCTTTTAGATGGAGCTCACATGGCATCATTTAGACCAAAAGTTCCAACTAATCATCCCCAATCTGACATTACTGAACAGACACCAACAGTAAATGTAGTCACCGCCCGCGCAACCAATGTTCGTTTAAACATAAAAAATGTGACTATGGTTTATCCGAATACAGCAAAATTCATTTTACTAACTAGTATTATTACCTGTACAATCAATTAATCGAATATCGTATAAAGGTGTGTGGCGATAGCTGAATAAAATTTGCTCCTGATGGCATAAAATGTGTGCGACTGACATTCGAGTCCAGTGAACTGTAAACAAGATCAATTGGAATAGAAGACTCATTTCTGATTTTCCATAACTTACATATACACTGCAGTTTAATCCTCGTTAGAAAGTTTTCTGTTGTGCTCAGATGCTGACCACGGAGAGTTAAAACGCGTCAGTACGTGAGTCTGACTATTGTCTTCTGCAGAACTGCATTAATTTAGTCCGTTATTAACCATAAGCAAAAAATAATGAGCATTAATAGTATAATCAAAAGATGGGAAAATTCAATTTAACTTTTAGGCCATAGTTTAATTATTTTCGGGAAATTTTACAATAGAAAGCGATTTTCAAATTTTTAGTAAGTAAAATTGTTTCTATGTTATATTCTTTGTGTACCTTTCCTACTTTCTAAATATTTATGGAACGAGGTAGCATGTACGATTTTGCTCAACGCCACGAATCTACGTTCTTTTTTCGGTCTTTCTTTATAATGGAACTTATATGGCATCTTTTTCAACAAAAGTTTACAACTGACAACCCTTTATCTTTCATCTTGGAGCAGAAAAAAATCCACTCGATGAACTGATATTAAATTAAGTTATTATAGCAGGATTTTATCATATACTTGATGTCAGTGTTCACTATACACTGCATATGATAGGAAATGCAATTCAACAAGTGTACCGGTTTCGTCCTTGTACGGTTCTCATCAAATAATTGCCAAAATAACCTCCGACTGGTGTTTGAACCAGGGAACGTTTGCGTCAATCTTGCAACTCACCCACTGCGCCACACAATCCGCATACCACATACAGTTTTCAGTTGTACACTAGCTTATACTTTAAATGAATCCTTTCTTCTGGTGCTGCCTGTTTGGCATCGCTTCCAATTATAGGATTCAACTCACAAGTACATGATGTGTCAACCGGTCTATTTGATGAATTGCATTTGCTATCTTATGCTATGTTTAAACTATACTGAATATATATTTTTTTCTCAGGTAACCCAGCTTTTCCTCGATCTTATGTTCAGAGCAGATCTTCCTGATTCTTTTTGCTAGGTTGCAAACCAAATTTCTTTCGAGGGATTTCGGCACACTGGTGTTGTATGAATAAAAGTGGACAATGGCCATTTATATATATATATATATATATATATATATATATATATATAGTGCATTAAAGTATAATGACATAATATGATTACATATATGCTGTCGGTATAAACAAAATATTGAAAAAGACTGGTTTCATCCATTTACAGTTCCCATCAGTAGCAGCCGGTACTGTCATGGCCGGAATATTAAAACAGGAGTATTTCATATTCGATATCCAGCAGCAGCAATTCTGGCAAAACTGAGGATTTCTCGATAAAGACGCAACCGTTCTAGCAAGAATTACGTTTGCTATCACATGTTGTTAGCATTTTACCATTATATATAATTAAAGTATAATGGCAGGGTTAGATCACATGTTTTGTCTTTGTACACCAAACATAGAATAACACATAAATACACTTCATAAATTAGACCCATTTCGTCTTCATTGGGTACTCATTAGTAGTTGCCAGAAGTGGCATGGCCGCGATTTGAACACGGGAGCATTTAGTTCAGTCATGAAACTCATTCTCGAAGCCATCGACGTCGGGCACTGCAATATTTACAGTCGACAACATAAATCATGCACATCCTGCCGAACAATCGTATTCCAATATCACTTCATTGTGTGGCGTGATATCCCAAAGATGTATTGACGAGGCTTCGTCGCAGAAATTGTAATTTTTTTATATTCACGCATGGGACAAATGCAAAATGGAGATCCAGCACAATTTTTCTAAAATCATAACAAATCTTTTCAAGCAGGAATAAAACATTTGAATTAGAAGATTCGATCTCTACGAGTAAAAGCCATTCAGTGTATATCTTATACTTAGCACCCAACAAAAGTGAAAATACCTTATTTAAGGATCAACCAAATAACACTCGAGCGAAAATTTGAGTTAGATATTTATACAAGAATCCAGTGTTAAAAGTATTTTAGGTATTAATGTAACGAACAATAGCCAAGTTCAATTTATTGCAGGTACAAACAGTTCATAAAAATATAAATTTTTAAGTGCAGTTAGTGCCGTGCATGAAACTAGTACATAGACTACCAGTTATGAAGCAAGACAATATAAGACATTGCATGTAAAAAGTCAATCAATCCACGAAATTTATTTGCACAAATATTCAACCACAGACTTACCATTTTCAAACGAAGATTGCTAAAATAAAGAAAAAAATCGATTCAAGAACGGAAAATCTCACACGAAATATACAAAAGCTGCCGAATCCACCAAAGGCACAAAAGTACACATGAGAACTTCACTTTGTTCCTCAGCCATTATTCTACTCTGTTCCTCTCCAAATTTCGTTCAAGTGCAAAACCAAACACGTTTGATACTTCGGTAACTGGCAACGCCAAGCCAGTAGCATATTTCCCTACTATATAACCGATGCAAAAAAGAGCATTAAATTACAAGTTTCATGATTTATGTCTGAAATGAAGTAAATTTATTAAAAGATGTTAATTGTACATGATAACCGAAGGAAACTTGTCACTTAGACAGGGCTACCAGAGTAATTAAAATGGGTTATGTCATTTGAAATAAATGTATCGGCAATCTTTGATTTGGTATGTCTGTCTAAAGGATATACAACCATCTGTAAACACTTATTGAAGTCAAATGCGAGAACTTCACCAGTTTTAAATCACAATTTTTAAGCCTGAAATCTGACCTAAAGTAATTCTCGTCCAGAGGAAATTACAAAATGAAATAGGCATCCAAATAAGGTATCATAATAGGATAAGTAAAACTTATTCGCAAAACTGGTTCTAAAAATGATGTCAGCGAAACAATAAATACTAATTAAGATTTGCTTAGTACATACCAAGAAAATCTCACGGAACATGCTTAAAGTCTGATTCCAAATAGTATGACCGTTTAGTAAATAAATAACAAGTCCTTATCCCCATCATGTGCCAATTATTACGTCCTGATAATTTTAAAGGTTAGCGGTGACATAAATTATATCTTGATGAATAAAATGCTTCCTAATATAAGAAGATAATAAGCTAAGAATGGAGCATTATTCAAAAATTATACCAGCCACAGTGCAGGATCCTCGGAGACTTCCTAGGTAGATCATCGAAGCCAAGCTTCCTTAGATAAGTACTCAAATGAAATCACAAGCCGAAAGAATCTAGTAAATACCGTAGAAAGGTTGATGTGGTCGCAAATACACTGGACGATAAGAAAATGCGGTACTAAATTTAAACCACCTTTCTGATGATGGCTAGGTAGTCTCAAATGAAGTTTCGGTCGTTGATGCTGACAAAGTCCACATTTTGATGGGTAGGCGACAGTTTTATTCTTGAGAATATATAAGAATGCACCGCAGTTGCAGCACTGGTTCAACCAAGGTACTACATTAAATATTTTTTTCCAAAAATAATATGAATGAAATTTCGCTCCAAACGACTACCAGCATTCTGCGTAAGCATATTTATAAGAGACGGATAATAAACTGCAGCAATAATTCATGGAATACTATGCAAATAGTGATAGCGTACCCATAAGGTTACAGAAAATTATAAAGCGAGTTTCTAAACACGTCGGCCTGACTCCTAAAAACCAAATATGAAAGATGATTCGCTATCTCCTCCAAGACTTAGGGTCTTTAAAAGGCGGCAGCTGCTTCTAAACTAATAGCAGATACAAAAATATCCAAAAAAAACTGTGCAAAGAGATTGCAAATATTCACAAGGGGAATAAGGAGCAACACTGACAATATGTTGATAACGCGTAGCAAACAACGTAGAAGCATATGACGTAGCAACGGTCATTCCATCAAAGGCTTACAAGCACACTCAAACTCCGAAGTATATTTCGTCAAACGCTTCCAAATTTTCTACTGAAAATAGAGTAAACAGCGAGCTAGTTATGAGTTGGATAACGAAACTCAGTCTCTTTATGATTTCCTCGACGTACAGTTGCTACACTCATATATATATATATATATATATATATATATATATATATATATATATATATATATATTATATATATATATATTATGGACAGCTCCAATAAGGACGCGATAGGTCTTCTAGATGAGACATACATTACTGCTATCAGTTGCAATTTATTGGTTTATACTGACAAAATATATAATCCAAATCCTGTTGTTAGGTTTTAAATCAATATAACCATCCGAGGTTGCATGGTGGATGTTATTTCATGAAAGGCTGTGGGTGGTTAATTAGAAGTTCAGGTACTACGAGATTCAAAATAGGCTCCATTTGTTCGAAAGATTAACCAGGAAATGTAAGTTGATATATGATTCAAAATTCCGTGTAGTATGTGGCATGAGTGTTGCAGTGGATAGTCTCAGACTCCGAGGCATAAGTACATCGTTACGAATTCCGTCCGCGGCAAATTCTGAAGTACTTCAAGAGTTCCATATATATATATATATATATATATATATATATATATATAAATTAAAGCTAGTGGAAACTATAAAAATATATAAGGAGACAGAGAGATATGAGGTCACGTCCATTAGACCTTATTAAAAATGGAAAGACTAGTGGAATTAGATACTGTTTGTTACGGAGAACTAATATATATACAATTGTGTATTAGGTGTTGCGTACCTAGTAACAAATTAGTTAAAATAAGACCAGAAGGATAAACCAAAGACAGCATGAACGGAAAGCATAATTTCTTGCACAATTTTTCGTTCTTACTGGCGACTCATCAATGTGAGTCGGTATTACGCACTCTACCGTCCTATTTTCCCACTTTCCTCCTACTGATAAGTCGCCAGTAAGCACGGAACAAATGTGCGCGAGATTATACTTTCCGTTCATGCTGTCCTAGGTTTATCCTTCTTATCATATTTGAACTAATTTGAAACTAGTAGAATGTTATATTTCACACATACCAAGCATTCACAGTTATTCGGTAGATCTATCAGTACTGTGATGTTGTTTAATGATATGATGACAACTATTAATTATGACTGCTCCGTACTTTACATCTGAGCAATCGAATGTAAAAATAATTGACTTGAGTAGCGAAAAGTATCAATTTAACGAAAAACTCTTAAGCAGTCAATCGAAGGTAATAAGAATCTTTCAAATATCAACACAACCGACGCCAACATGCAGTGACTTTACTGCAAGTTGATTTTTAACAACCGACAGTCATTAATCAACATACAAACAAATAGACATAACCCGCGTACACAACTCATGCTTGAAATTAAGAACAACACATATAAAATAAAGTAAGTTTATTACACGTAAAAATGCCAAAATTGTATTCAATGCATATTAACCCACAAAGACGAAAAATAGCTTGCACATAAAAAGCCACGAAGATTTAACAATGAATGAGCATCTTGGAAAAAAATAAACGAAACTATAATTTTCTTTTTTTTCATGTTCCAACAAAAAACGGATATTAATATCATTGTGAGAAATAAGGGTGATATGCTTGTGCCTCTCGGTTTCTTGTTCTCTGTAAGCAAATATATTTACACACATATACAACTGTTAGGAGGCAACGCAACATAGCTCTCAAATATCCATTAGGAGTGTCTGGGTGTCCATTGGATTACTTTTGATTTGAAAAAGTCGAGGGCGCGGGAGTAGAAAAGGCTTGGAATCGTGGAATGACATCAGGCTGGCCAAGTGATGTGCGGACACTTCTTGAGAGATGATCAGAGCGTCTTGCACTTATTGGACGGCGAAAATGACTGCTTTCTGGCGTTTCTGTGATCAGATCAGCCGTCTTCTCCGTATGTCGGAGACTTCTACGCGATGGCACGAATTCTTTTCTGTTCGACTTTAAAAAGACAAAATGAAAAACAAAACATCAGTACGTATGAATTATTTATATTTATATGCTAAAAAGTAAAATATCACGATAGATATTTATTGTCGTCTATCTGAACAAGAACAAGACTCCGGAAATTCGACACAAGTATAAAATATAGTCCAATTAAAATAGGCTGAAGTTTCACCAAGCAAAAAGTGCACTTTTTTATTAATTCATAAATTATAAAAAGTCATAGATATAATAAGATAAACGGAGACCCGAGTCTTTTGAATACTGTTCATATGTAGAACTAGATTGTAAATAAAAATGTTAATCTCCTGGACCTTTAAAGAGCCGAATACGAAATTAAGAGCCCACCATGTGCAAGACAGCGAGAATTATGCTCCTGTACTAAAGCAGCCACACCGCCAGTCACCTCTTTGCTAGGCTAAACTAAAGAAAGTGCTTGCTGGCACGGGAAATTATCCCGGCTATTTGGCAATGTAGGAAGGCTTCTAGTTATATCAAATGATCTGCTCACGAATGAAACGAAAAATACATCGATTGTAAAAGGGGAAAATTTCAGAAATCCGACGTACAATACGTTATCATTAGGATTAAACTAATGAATAACGAATGTAATTCGACACAATTAAACGAAAACAGATAGGTCCTAGAAATGGTATGCAGCCTGTTGTGTGGCTTTCCATTTAAAAAAAGTAATCACTCTCAGTAATAAAATAAAGGAAAAGATGTTAACAAGCTAATAATCAATGGCAGATACTAGTAAATGAAATAGTTAAGCGAAAGGAAAACTCTACCTTCTTTTGTGTTTGCTCCGATTGCAAGGTTTGTTTGCCCTCTCTGCTAGCAGCGCTCTGTTGGAGACACGATATTTCCGCTCTACTATTGTTAACTTTTGGATTTAACAAGGTAAACGAAGTTGGATCACATGTTTCTGAGGCAACAAGTGCTCTTCCATTTATGGTGTAGCCAAAAGCATCCACTTCGGGTTTGCTCAACAGATGGCAAGCGGATAACTGAACACAGGCCAGGAATTGTCTTAGTTGATCACGACTAAACAACTGTAGATAAAAAATACTTATTTAATAAAATATAACATCAGGAGCCATATAAAATAATTTAAGGAGACACATCAATATGGTCGCGCATTTACGAGCTTTCTTAACGAGTTCGACAAAGCGCGAAGTCTTTTGGAACATGAGCTCTTGAATAATCTATATTACTTCTACCATGTCAAAAGGCAAAATAAACATTTTATTCTTATTTTCTCCTTAAGTATCTACAAATGAAGGAAGTGTCCGATCATTAATTGCCTGAGGCTATTTTTCTAATTGCATAAAATTGGCTGAAGCTTGTTAATCTACAGCGCTTCGCATATTGCTAACTCATGTGCAATTTCGCATATAGTAAGTTCAAGCACGTACATAAACGCTGATCTAGATTACCGTACGGTGGAAAACAAAAGTGGAGGCTGTTTTCCACTAGGCTCGGATCAATTTTCGCCCATCCAAGATTATCGTTAGTGCGAGTAAAGGCGTGACATAGTCAAGCCACAGAGAACAGGAGCAATAATATCCAGCTACGAGATTGTTTATCTGCCACTTCCGTGGTTCCAGAAATCCACCGGCATTGCTACGGTGGCCTACTGAGCAGGATGTGCACGTGGTATTCCCAATCATTCTGAACCAACGCAAGCACTGTTCAATAACAAGGATCGATGGAAGCGGTACATCAAAGAGCGGCTAAATAGAACAGAACGACCTGTAAATTTTGCTCTTGATTAATACCTTCAGACTCTTGCCTGTCAAAGACTTAATCAAAACCGGGCTAATTTTCCAATCTATCAAGTTTTCAAGGTGCTGACGGCTATAGTCGGTCATGAAAGAAAACAATTTACAACATGCCATCTACTAGTACTACTTGTATTCCAAATTAACGTAACGCATTTTAAACACACGAAAGAAAATTTGACCCACGCGCCATCATAAAACATTGCATGCTACTATATATTGTGGGAAACAGAATAGAAAACCACAAAATAGCCTGAACAGGTAACGATGGTAGGTACCAGATATTGGTAGTGGAGTTCATGAGTTCGGTACACATTTTTCATTTCCGATCGAGCTTCTGATTCTCGTGCTCTTTGAAGCTTCCTGGGAATAACAGCAATGACCAATTTTGGTGCATCACAGAGTAAGCTGATATTATGCGAGGAATTCTTCTAAAGTCTGGCAAAAAACATGTGCAGATCTTTATTCTATTGAACATTAAAAAAATTCAGATCGGCCTGTTCTTTGAACATGAGACTGGAAGTATTCGCGCACTTTGTTAAGGTTAGCAGTTACAATGTAAATCTTGTAACAAAATCAATGTGTCAATTTATCGCTTAGCACACCGTTTTCAATGTGTCATGTTAAGGATATCTTGGAAGGGTTTCACAAGCCATTCTTCAGAAATTGGAAGATACGTCGGATCAGTGTGTGCAATCGGAAGAGGTTGCTACTCTCTGACGCTGCTGTCAACTCACCAAGAACATTAGGTCGTATTTTTTACTCACCTTCTGCGTGACTGGAAACAAAATGTATGCGAAGTTTCTGGCAGTTTATTGTGTCGCCAGTCGTTTTCACCTTACTTATACCATGAATTCATACATTTGCTAAGTTTATTAGCTAGGCTACCGCCTCTTATTAATTTCTTAAAAGATGCGATGTGTTGAAGAGCATTAGTGTTATTAGAATTACGGCGAAATATTTAGGTTTCATTCTTTATTGTCGGAATTCAAAGTTTTCTTTAAGTGTGTTCTAGATACTGTTTGGTAGACAGTAGTTGTAGTTATACAACTGGAAAATGGGCGTTTCTCAAGACATGATGTACATTTCATCCGTTTCCAATTCATAGACATTTTGAACAGAATATGAGCGGACACATGGAGCGGAATGATAATGGTTCAGATTGGTTAGATATATTGATCGAACCAATAGAGTAGCTGCATTAAGTTCTCGCGTACTCGACAGATAACAATCGCCTTCTTACCAGAAAGTAGCCTATATCACCGTCTCATCTGTATGACTCACACCGATACGACTTGCGGTAATATGTCCCCTGTAATTCTGGAAAACCGACTACGTCATGGTAAAGTTAATATGTCATTGCCACAGCCATTTCTGCCGGCTTCTACTTTCCTAAATTACGTTTTCCGCACTGCCTCGACTTAGTTTGGCCAAGAATTCCCTCGCAATCACCAGTATGTTTGAATGCCACTCAAGGCCAGAAGCTGAATCCGATAGCTTGCTAAAGAACCAATTAATTTTATTGGTAGCATAATTAAAATTATACACATACACAATAAAGATTTCAAGAACCATGTTATCTATGCGAACCAAACAAGTTTGTAGCTCTCCATTCTTGTTTGGTCTTAGCCGAAACACTGAATAACAGAGGGAAAAGCACATTCGGATTCATTGCTGTGGCATTGGAACAGGAGAAGAATTACACTTACCTGATCCTCGTTTTGATACGCAACAGTCTTCTCTCAATTTATGTAAACATAAATTTTTCATTACCAATTTTTCAGTACATTCATCTGTCTACAGCTCAACACATCAAATAAAAAACGTCTGCCGAAATATTTCAATTAAAACAGAAACTGCGAACACATCCTTTTGTTTTATAACAGGGCTTAGGTAATTATGCAACACCCTGTAGCGCACCGATTTGCTCATTTTAAAGAATCACCTTTTACTGTGTCATAAGCCCGAATGGGGCACGTGTAAAGTCCTCGAACACATTCTGGTTTCATGGAGACAAGCTATGTGGATATCACATTTGTGCAGTTCGCTAATTCTAAAAAATTGATTTGTTAGAGACAAAAGCCCGGACACTCCAAGAGCCTATAGATAATCTTTGGGCCTAAACAGTTGCCCTTTCTTCATTTATCCCCGGACTCCGTGCATATGAGAATGACCTTTTACGAATTATACCACTGAATCAAAGTCCCATCAGCCACCTAACAGCCTCTGATTAGGGGTAGTGTATTACCGCCATCGTTACTTCGTCTCCAACGAGTACGCGACGATATCGATCATTTACTAGAATCGTACAAAAAAACCTACATTCAAAGGACACAAATTTCAAGCTTACCTGCAGCAGCATTTTTTTGCTTATCCACACCCTACAAGACCACTCAGATAAAAAATTATTTTCGTACCGTGCGCCATCTCTATCCATTTAAAGATATGTTTATTGGACAGTAAAACCGAACGCAAAGCCTCATGAGAAGTAGGATGCCTATATCTTGTTAGCGCTGGTTAGGTTCATGCTATCGTTTCCAATACGATTGACTAAGACTTGGCGATCGTCAGGCTGGAAATTTCTATGGCTATGGAAGAAGGTTATTTTTGCTCCATTTAATCGATTAGTCAATGTTTTTTTCAAACGAGGCAACTTGAGTGGAGCACGATTGTGACTCTAGCAAATGCAAAACAAATTCTGTAATCGCTTGCATAAATTGGTTCCAGCGTCACTATCAATCCTAGGAAATAGTAACTAGCCGCTCAATAAGGATTAAATGATAACCACGTAGATTGACAGATTTTCGACACTAGAATTCTTTGAAGTTAGTCTTATGAACGACAGCTCAATATATTCAGTTGGCTTGGTCAGTCAATAAGTGGTATACAGCGTATAAACAGCCAAGAGCACACACTGCTATAATAGATACTTTAGTGTGTAAATAGGTATTCCCAGCGACGCAAAAGATTTATAACTAATTACTTTTAGAATAAATGGATATACTGCCTTCATCATTTGCTGTTGAATTCGTTAACACATCACTCAAGATACGACAAATATATGTGATACATTTGGTGAAAGAAAATTTCGCTTACTGGTGAAGTAATGGTTTAGACGATTATCTTATAACACATCACCGGCCTACCTGATGTCAGAATTTTAAGCACAATTTGACAGTATTTCCCCTACCGTTTTAATTCACCAAACAAGCTTGTTGGAATTTTGGCAAATGCCTCAAGTTACTTGTTCATAGAAAGACAATGGCTCCGACTAGGATAAATCTGTTTAAGGCAAACAACGCCGTGAAGCACAGTTATAATTGTCAATAGCGCCTAATACGATGAGGTGAATGTTTCCCGTTACGATAGTGGACGAAAAAAATATATAACCACAATCACATGTTTAAATGTTGAAATTTGCAACAAATATTAACATGCTTACAACTTTAGAAAATCGAAAAGGAAAATGTTTAACGAGCTCCAGAAGATAGCAATGTTTTCAGATTTTCGCTTACTTTATGAAGTTGGTAGCGTTTCTCTGCCACCAAATCCGCCACTCGAAGACATTCGGCGTGTCTTTCAGTCGCCTGTAGTACGTGCACCAGAGAAGCAACTGCTCGAGGCAGGAAATACCTGCGCAATGCTAATAGTTGATCGGCTCTACTCACACGAGGCATTGATTTTGTGATTAAAATATGCCTTTTTCTGTGGAGGACTCTCGATGGGGCTTGTTTCGTACTATCAGGGGAATCAACAAGCCATCCAGGAAATGGATAGTTCAACAAATGCATCAACTTTTCGATTACGGCCTGTAAAGCAATTTAAAGAAAAAGTTAGTTACATACAATGTGCTAGTTAAAAGTAAGATATTTAAATTTTATTCAATAAGTTGTATTGCTAGATGAAACTAGGCATAAACATACAAAAATGCTACATATTCAACTTCTAAGAGGTATGCACGGTATTGCGTTATTCACCGACGAGTAGATAAAAGTGGCATTTGCAGAGAACCATGCTTTTGTTTACCTAGTTGATTCCTCACAGAAAAACAAAACAAAATATATTGTTTTTCGCAAAGTCCGAGTTAGTCAGTAACACGGGAGGAGCATAACACACGTCAGTTCGATTCCTCGCGAAGTTTGTAAACTTTTAGTCATCTGGACTTATTTTTAATTCATTATTGAAGCTTGGCGATCACCAATATAGCAAAGATTACGTTCTACTAAGGGAGAAAGTAACCGAGCTCTAGGAATCCCTTAACTGGGATTAAGAAATGACATAGTCCGTAGGGTGCAATGCTAAATGTTTCGATAATTGCCGTTATGCCACTTCCAATGCGAAACTTAAGGTTACGCTGAACGGCGACCTGCTAGCCGTCGTTAACGAATTAATCTACTATGGATTTCTGATGACACCAAACTATTTCGAGGTGAGTTAGTTTTTCTGAATTAATGCAGAGCTTCGAAAATGGCCATATATGTAAAAAAAAATAGAGTACAATGATTTCAAGTCAAGAAAATTTTCGATTCTCATATATGCTGCATGACATGATAGAAGACAAACAATAGCCTGAAGTTCCTTGATATCTCTATCAATCGATATATTCGCTCCATTTGGATCATTTAGTTTCTCGTTGACAGGCCTCAATCGGGAGCAAAATTTAGGCACAACCCAAATCAAACCGACCACACATTGATGTGCAATTAGTGCCACGTCTAGTTAAAGAACGCCGGGTGTGTAGACTAGGGTACTGTCCGAGAAGGCTATTTACATATCCGACTCAACAGGCTACTGAGTCAACTTCAGCGGATGATTGAAATCACAGAAATAGATTTAAAAAATCTTATAGCTGACCAATAACATTCACGATATCGGTAATTTAGTAAAAAAACACAGCAACTTTACTAACCAAGAGGTACATAAACGGTCTAGTTTGCGGGAAACTAATGATAAACAAGGTTCAGAGAAGCAGTTTGGTAAATTATTTTTATTAACAGACTTGTCTGCAAACCAGCGTCTAGGAAACCTCGATGTCCGTTTAAGCAGGTATGTATTCGTGCATCTTATCAGATTTTAGGAAATAACTAGAACCAAAAATTAAGCTCATATATATGACACTTTGTCCAACAGAGCCAAACAATTCCTCATCAATTACAATTTCCAGTTACTATAGCCCAGCTTTTGTTTTATGATAGTAAAGAAGATGAATTACATTTTATATATAGTGTACGCACAATGGAGCAATATGAAAATTTGTATTTTAGTATCAATCATACACGATTTTTAAAAGTACGAAACACATCCTTTTAAAACTAACAAGAAATTATACTATACTGGAGCATAATAATATTCGCACGAAATATCAACAATTAGAAAAAAACAAATATACAATAACTATGAAAATAATAGGGGAAAAAAATAAGATAATACTACAACTATAGGTTGTTAAATAATTCAATATCGTTTTCGATATGATTAGACAGGACCCAGATTATAAATAAAGACATTGGATATAAAAGCCTTCCTTTGTAGAATAAGGACCTGTTCGACTACCATGATGAAATACACTCTGCGCGATATGGCATCGAACCGACTTCAGGGGAGATTTCTAGCATTCATATTTTTAACTACCTTTTCTTAGTTTGGCAAAGTTAAGTGCGAAATTTGATTTTATTTATCAAACGATAAAATGAAAACAATAAGCAGCCTAAATAGCCAATTTTGACCAAAATTTAAAGTATAGAGATCTAGATCGCCTCGTTTTGTGTATGTTACATAGGCGGGTATCTCCATTTCATCCCGAGTTTTCTCTTCAGAAATTATTCTTCTTGATTTTTTGCTATTATTACAATATTATATTATATTATTAGTATTTCACATTTGTTCGTGGTTGTGCCAATGAAGTACCCTTAAATAAATGCAGTTGTATTGCTGGCGTTAAAATCCCGTACATACGTGTGTATTTAAGCACTACGATAGTTAATAAGAACAAGTATGCAGACGATATTTTTCCCAGAGGCACTGAGTTGGATCTTTCATTGACTGATTTCATTGGCTTTCATTTACTGATATCGAATTGGTATAATTTACACCATCTACCGGTGTATGTGGTTTGTGTGCAATCGGACGAAAGAATGTAAACTAACACTGTTATGATATGTATACGTTTAGTGTTACTTAACGAATTGTATAGTGAATTTTGGCGAAGTGCTGGCTGTTACTGACCGGTTGTAGTAGTGCAGCCAGTAATAGTTGATTGCCTGGCTAAATCAGTGTACATTAGTTCAGACACCTAGCTGACTGAGCGACTGACTGGTTAATAATTATCCAATAATTGTTATCTGCTTTATTTTTAGAACACTCATGGCAATTAAACTTTAATTATCATCGTGTATATAACTTTGACTTTAGTATAAATTTGTTTTCGTTTAGATCACCTACTGATAATAGTGTTAATGTTTATAATATCATGTGCTTATTGATTAAAATCACTTAGGAACTATTCATTTATATTTGTTTGTAAGCTACTTTGGAGAAGAAGTGAAATCAGCTTCAAAACGAAAATCCGAGTCTACCAGGTTACTGTTCGCCCTGTGCTACTGTATGGCTGTGAGACTTGGACATTACGTTCTGAGGACTCCAAAAAGCTTGAAGTATTCGACCATTGGTGCCTTAGGTACATCACAAAGACAAAATGGATGGACCGGGTGTCGAACGCATCTGTTCGTCACCAATGCGGTGACATCATGCAACTATCCGTCTGGATCCAACATCGTCGACTTCAATGGTTCGGACACGTACTACGCAAACCCGAAGACAAACTGGTACGGCAGGTGATGAACCCTGGTCAATGTGCAAACTGGCGCCGCCGCCGAGGTGGGCAACTGAAGACATGGTTTGCAACAATCAAATCGGACATGGAACTCCTAGGTTTACGCAATGTTTATGGTCCGCGTCACTGGGAGCGTCATTGGCCCTCTTTATGTTCCGAAATGGCTGCCGACCGCCCGGCATGGAGAGGCTTAATCCGGGATATCAATGGAGCCGGCTTATCCTCTAAAAGGAGTCAGCGCAGTAAGTAAAAAAATAAGTACTGAGTTAATAAAAGATTTGTGTTTTGTTTTTGACCGCGCACGTTATAAGCGGTAAAAACTGTTAGTTAGGTTTACCTATTTGAATTTTCTACGGTAATTGTCTAATTTATTTAATTAATTCCCCGATCATTAGTTCGCCCAGAATGGCATGGAGAAAGAGAGAGTTGCACAGGCTATCTCTCATGTTCTTATAACAGAACTTTTAGCTTACATTCCAGCTGTATTTTTTTATCGGGACACAAAATTTATTGAATTATGTTAATAAATGTACAGTGAGGCCTTATATGCGAACAATGTCCTTTAAACTCTGAATCCTAGTATTAAATCAATTAATTGTTGATCTTATTCACTTAATTGGGACTGGGACAATCGTTCAAAACATATTGAGTTAACTGTGCAAACGCTAAAAGGGAATGGGCCTACAGAATAGAATCGGACTATTCGAGAAAGTTGGCTATAGTATGATGGAGCAATTTTTGCTAATTGAGCAGGCACTGCCCATAACACAATTACTCAGTAAACACGTAACGTAGGCGCCAATAAATTTTTATCTCTTGTAATGCTGAGCTTGGTGATTAACAACGAAGAATATAAAACAGCATTATATACTGTAAACTTCATCATAATCATCATTAATAGTAATACATAAAAAATATTCTTTAGGAATGCGAGCCTTAATAAAATTTATGGTGCTCTTTCCAAGTACAAAAAGAAAAATAAATTTTAGCATGCTCAACTCAAGTATCTACAAATGAACATCTCTTTATATATAAATATATAGGCAAAAGAAAATACAAAAATTTAAACATGGAGAAAGTGATGCACGCAATTGATTGGTTGCTCCCTTATTTCACACTCTCCATGTTTACATTTTTCTATTATGTTTAGCTTTACAAGTTATATATAAAAAGATGTTTATTTCTAGATAATTAAGGAGACTATGAAGAAGAAAAAACGGTTCCTGTATTTGGTAAAATGTGGCACAAGAAAAGGTTGCTATTGAAAACGATTACAATTCACCGCCACAAAATCATGATGAAAAGCAAACACCTCGAAAGTAAGAAAGAATTAGGATCAGGAAATGGCTCAATATAGTTCAGAGGGAAAAACTTCACACAAAATACATAAACGAAGCGAACGAAACCGTTTTATAGCGCATAAACTAACAAAAGTAAACTATAAAGTACGCGATTGTATCGCTTCATAACGCGACCAAACTTCGCAGTTCCTTAAATCAAGTTTTCCAGCTTGACGTAAACACCAATCCCATTGTATTTAATCAGTCGTCGAACAACATAACAAAACTACCGCCAGTCGCAACGCATTGACGTGTTTCGATCTTCAGTGATGATCATCATCAGAGTACGATGGCAAACTGACTAGCGAGGATCAAACCGCATTGTTATGTTGTCCAACGACTGGTTAAATACGATGGGATTGGTGTTTACTTCAAGCTCGCAAACTTGATTTAAAGAATTGTTACCACCACCCGCTGAATCAATTTTTGCTTAGCTGTATTGTCTATATATATGTGTGTGGCGAAAGCTGCAAACAGTTAATGTTCGTGAATGCATAGAAATTGTGCAGCCGACATTTCCAGTCACGTAAAATGTATGCAAGACTACTAGAGGTGAGAGCCGCATATCTAAATTTGCTTTCCATATATATGCAATGCGGATTGATCCTCGATAGTCAGTTTGCCGTCGTACTCTGATGATGATCAAGGAAGGTCGAAACGTGTCAGTGTGTGTCGACTGACGGTAGTTTTGTTATGTTGTTTGACAACTGGTTAAATACAATAGGATTAGTGTTTACTTCAAGCTCGCAAACTTGATTTAAAGAACTGTTACCACCAACCGCGCAATCAATTTTTGTTTAAATTTCGCAGTTAACAATGCCAATAAAATACAACACGATTAAGAAGAAGATGATCAATTATAAAGCTACAATAATAAATTCGCTGGGTAAACTTCTATGTCATTCCGCACACAGTTTCTAATCAAAAACAGCAAAGATCATGTTAGCCACATTCTGGTACACGAATTCATTCTATACTACTTTATTTGATTGTACTCGACTTCAATTGTTTTGGAAAGTCACAATCGACAGCAGTGTACTTTACACTAGTCCGTGGATAGCTTCGAAAATAGCGCCCTACTGGGCAAGTGGACAATAGGTATTCATAAAATGTTACCTAGCCAGCGCACTTTGTGGGAACATAGTTGATTTCCTAACCAGAATTATCTACTAACAGATAAAAAAGTATGCTTACATACATTTACTGTTTGTGTATTGCTGATAATTTGCGAAAACGCCAATTACCAGAATTACTTCATGAATATATTTTAAAAAATTAATAATTATTGAAACACGACTGAATGCCTACATCCGTTTCCATTTTGATCTCCAAATTGCGTTTGTTTAAACAAGTAGATTTGTTGCGTATCTGCTCTTCGTTTGCAAGCCTGGCCGATAAATCTAGGTGCAGAGTGCCATTGACGTTCACATCCCCTACATGTTTATCTTCTGTTGTCGACGACTTTCGATGCACAACTTCGAACCAAGTACGAATAGAGTCCTACCGAGTTGAAAAAAGCATAAAAAGTTGTTTAAACATACTCGACAAAGTTATTTAGCAATAAATAATATTTTTTACAAAAAATATTAAAAATAATAATCTCTCATAAAATTATTATTTGTATTTATGTAGTATAAAATATATTTTCCATCAGGTAGCAAAAGCAATTCATCAGGTAGACCGGTGTTTTCCTTATTGGAAAATTTTCAAATACAACCCACAAGGCTCGATCCGGAACAGGTTTGCTTTGAAGTCTGTGACTATGTCCACTACGCCACCCGTGCTGCGCATTACACGCAGTTTGAAGTCATATTCCAACTTATGTTAACGGTTAGCCTTTCCGTCCTCTGTAACCTATTTGAGATTAAACAAATATGACTTCACCAAGAAGCCTAGTGCCTATTGCATAATGAAAGATCATGGGAGATTCCAAATAGGTTCCACCGGAATGGATGGTTAATTACAAAAGTAAGTTGATATATGACTACAAATTGCGTGTAGTATGCGGCACAGGTGGCGCAATGGACAGCCCCAGACTCCAAAGCAAGTGTGTCACAGTTTGAGTCCCATCCACAGCAAATTCTACACAGCACTGAAAGTTTTCAATAAGGACGAAATCGGTCTACTCGATGAATTGCTTTTACTAACTGATGAAAAGTTTATTTTACACTGATTATATATATATATATAATCAGTATATATATATATATATATATATATATATATAGAGAGAGAGAGAGAGAGAGGAAGGGGAGAAAGTACTATATATGCAACAGAGGTGGCACAGTGAATGAGTACATAACTCCGAAACACATGTGCCTGGGATTGAGCCCCAAACGCGGCAAATTCTGGCAAGCACTTGATGAGTTCTTAATGAAGATGACACCTGTCTAGTTCATGAGTTGCTTTTTCTTTCTTACGCAATATTTTGTTTATACTAGCAATGTATATATATATATATATATATATATATATATATATATATATATAAATTATAATTGGTGAAAAACCGTAGTCGATTATTTAATCTATTAAATAAGTAAAAAAATTGAAATCGTAACACAAATTTTACTGTTGTATATGATGTTAAAGAATAAATAGTTTTAATGATAGTTTAATACGATAAAATGGGTCACTTAACAGATGATCATAGAAAAAGAAAAAAATCATATTACCTGCACATTGAGATAATGTATCATGCATTCGTGTTCATGAATAGCGCGCTTCAACCACTTTTCGCTATGCTTAGCCCCAGACAGTAGAATAGACGCCTCATAATCACATGCAGGATCATCCATAAAGCTTCCATCGTCAATATTTTCATTGTCCGAGTTCGATTCATCATTGCCATCCTCACAATTGTAAGTTTCTTTTGTGCAACCAGTACTCAAATTGTTTTCAATGCGGCTAGAAAGCGATTTATCTTGAGCATTCTTCAGAATGCGATGTATTTGGTCTAAATAGCCGGGTGGCAACCGCTTTAACAACTACAAAGCCAATAGTAGGAAAATTTAATATTCGGAATGTTAAAATGCATATCCGTATAATTCAAATCACCTGAGTAACTGAATGCAAGCAATTGTTTGTCATTGTAAAAGAATTCATAAATAAATCAATGGATATTTAAAACTCCCAAAAGACCGCACAAAAAGTGAGTGAAGAAATACTTCGAACAAAGCAGGCTTCCGAAATTGAATTCACGAGGACCATTACAACAAGTCCATCGTGCAATTTAGCAAAGCGTATGATGGCCACAATCATCGGCACCAACTGTAAAATCATTAATATTTTCTTTATGTGGTAAATAAGATTATCTCTAAAAGATCAGAAATGCCCATTATGAGGTTGTAGATGTAGCTGACTAGGGTCTTCTGGCTGTTAGTTCGAAAAACAACCAGATAAATTCAATCCTCTTAATACAAACTCAACATACAAAAAGTGTTGACTTTGATGGAAAAGCGATTCTAAATTATGCAAACAAATTTCATAAAAATAAAAATATATTTTTTATTAAAGAACATGACCATAAAATTTAGAAGCAACATATTAACAACGCACCAATTTGGCAGTATCCAATCTTCTTTGTGCAAAATAAAGACGAAGTAATTCGTTAACAATTAGTAAAGCCTCTCCACGTTGATCTCGATCGAATACAAGCCAACCTATTGCCGACAGGCAGCGTTCCGTTTCTTCTGGAGAAGTCAAATCACCGAGAGCTTGACGTTGCTGTATTGTACTACCAGGCTTCAATCGTACTCCATCCTCGGTTACTTTTAATTCATCGCAATATTTGAGAAAAAAGCATGCTTTAAAATTAATTGATAAGCTTAATGAACAGTTTCTATCAAGATTATTTGAAAGCAATTCGGTTGAACTTTCAAACTTTATCAACATAAAATTCAAGGAAAATGAGCTAAAAGGCATACATCTAACCAGAAGTATCATCGCTCATTCTACGCGAAGAAATCACACGCCTGAACGAATTTTAAATAGATTTTATAAAATAACTCAGAAGATCGAAATGAGTCTCATCTAAGCTGGCTATAAGACTCTGAAGGACAGAAGACCCAATCCAATCTAAAAACACATGTTAGCAAAAGTAAAATGAAAGGCAATAATAGTTATAATACACGTAAAGTGATGATAAAATGTCTATAAATTAAGTTTGCAAACATGATGTAAATACCAATCCCATTGTATATAAACTGCCAAACGTACTGACGCGTTTCGACCATGATCACTATCATAGAACGACAGGAAACTGACTAACGAGGATCAAACCGCAATTCATCTATAAGTTATGGAAGATCAGATATGCAGCTTTCACATCTAGTAGCCTCACATGCATTATACTTGAATGGAAATTTTGGCTGCACAATTTCTAAGCAGTCACGTACAAGTACTTTCTACAGCTTTCGCATCATTTGCATCAGTTAAACAAAACCGACCATTGGTTGCTAAGGTGGTGACAAATTTCTATAAATCAAATTTGCGAGTTAGAAACATTAAATGCAACAAAGCTTATTTGTGTAGAAATCTCGACAGTGACGGGACTGTCTGATGTTAACATAAAAAAATGAAATACTTAAAAAATGTCCCACACTTTTTCAATTATCAACCAAATAATAATAGTTGGCTGCATTTTAAAATAAAACTTTGTTTGAATCTAGAAATTGGATTAGTCTACGTTAAGATTTAACGACATGACTAACCTTAAATAGTGTCCTACATGATATTAAATAACTTAAAAGAATGAGAAAATTGCGAAAATGGTTTTATCGCAATTACCTGATCAGTGTTTTGATTAACGCAGGTTGAACTCCAGTTGTTTTGTTTCTTGAATATATTTCGGCGACCGCTGTCTTCAGTTCACCCTTCACACGAAGTTTCAAAATACAAATTTGTGACGCTGGGTGAACTAAAGAAGGCAGCCGCCGAAATATATTCGAGACACAAAACGACTGGAATTCAGCCTGTGTTAGTCACAACACAGATCAGGTAAATATTAAATAGCTCTTTGATTAGAAATAAAGTCAGTTGTCTGCTACTTACCACTTGCAATAACAGATTTGCTAATATTTCGTTGTGTTGCGGTGGCGTTGCACTGTTGTTTTGTTTGTTCAAGGCAGACCAGTACCTGATGACCGCATTGCCGCCAATGTCGTTCGCGAAGGCGCAATATTACTGATCGAGTGACATCTTGAAGATTAAGGCCAGAATCAAGGCCTAACGACAGACAACGTTCTCGCTCACCTTCGGCAAATTTAGTATCTAGAATAAAGTTGATTACGAACAAATGCACACACACACACGTACAAAGTAGAATTTATTGCAAATGCACGCTAACAAGCAGAACTTCAGTATGAAATTAAACTGGTTAAAGAAGAGACAGAACAAGTAAAAATGAAATAGAAATTAACTGAAATATAGAAGAGGTAAGTGCCTTTTCTACATTACACAAATCTTAGTTTATAATGACATATTTATGCGCATAAAGGAACAGATGTTTTTGTCAAGATCATAACCCTGATTTAAATAATTGTTATTAACTCCCTCGCAACCAATGTTAATTCAATTATTATGGTTTTTGTTACAAGATATTTCTATTAAATATAAATACTGCTATTAGTAACATATATAATTAAACGAACATTGGTTGCACGGGTGGTGATAACAATTATTATATTCAAGGTTGCGGTCTTGATATAAACACTTGATCCATTAATTACTTACATATGTCAGTATAAACTAAGAAATGTATAGTGTAGAAAAGGCAATTCATCCAGTAGACCGGTTTCGTCCTTATTGGGAACTCATCATGTACTGGCCAGACGTGCCCAGGTTCGAGTCAGACAAACAATTACCTGACTTAGTAACAAATTAGTTCAGTGGTTAAAGGGCGTAATACCGGCTCCTACTGATGAGTCGCCAGTAAGCACGAAACGAATGTGCATGAGATTATACTTTCCGTTCATGCTGCCTTTGGTTTATCCTTCTGGTCACAACTGAACTAATTTGTTACTAGGTTCGCAAAACCTAATACATTCTTGCATATATATTAGCTCTTCGCAACAAACAGTATGTAATTACCTAACTTATTATAATCAAGGTTGCGGTCTTGATATAAACACATGACCCATTAATTACTTACATATGTCAGTATAAACTAAGAATTGTATAGTGTAGCAAAGGCAATTCATCCAATAGACCGGTTTCGTCCTTAATGGGAACTCATCATGTACTGGCCAGAATTTGCCACGAACAGGCTGCCGCAGGGTGGCTCAGTGGTTAGAGCACCAGATTCCAAAGCAGACGTGCCCAGGTTCGTATCCTGTCCGCGGCAAATTCTGGCCAGTACTGGATGAGTTCCCAATAAGGACGAAACCGGTCTACTGGATGAATTGCCTTTTCTACACTATACAATTCTTTGTTTATACTGACATATGTAAGTAATTAATGGGTCAGGTGTTTATATCAAGACCGCAACCTTGATTATAATAATAGTAACATATATGTTCTGAGTCAAAAGTAGCTCAGTTGCGAGGTACAACATTCGTTTCACAATAGGAAATGAAGATAAAAAAGTACTTCATAAATTTGATTAGTCATTTTAGAATAAACAGAAATACAAATTTCCAATTGATAAAAAATAACGAGGACGAAGGCACTCGTAGGTCGTCAAAAGTCCTGATTCCTTTACATTTCAAGGTGCATAGATAGTTCTTTTTAAATTTATTAACGTGTTCTAACTGCTAGACCGAAAATGATGTTGACTAAAGATTTTCCGAAATCACTTCTGGAGAAGCAGTGTGTGTCACGGGTCCAGCAACAGCCCACCGATCAATTTAAAAAAACGAGCTGTGCACCTGGAAATATAAAGAAACCAAGATTTTACCGACCTACGACTGATATCAGTTGTTCCAGAAGCGTCAATTGTGCTATCAGCTCGATCGATGACAGCATTACACAAGAGCCAATTTCACTTTATGAATGTATAAGAACACTAGCATAGTATATGCAACCTTATAAGTAGCCGATCTGGTTTGCCTAAAGTAACGCACGAACGTTTCTTGAAGTTATCACATTTAGAACCTGGCCGTGCGTTGCTTGACTGTGCGTATAGGCTGACAATTATTGGTTCAGATTTTTTTGCCAAGCGGATAGAATTTGCTATCTTCTTTTTATGCTTTATTCTTTTCAATTACTACGCTTTCGACCGAGAATGAAATGCATGGGCAAATTCACGCAATACGCCACACTCTCGACCTGCGCCACCGATATCAACGGCCCACCATTACTGCTTTTCTAGACTATTCAGCCACTTTCAATGCTGCCTTTCCTGGAAAAATTTGGCAAGCTATGATTAATGGTGCCGACCAGGCCAAAAGAGTTCGATTGTTTGCCCGTTTTAATGACTTGTTGTTCCGTATTCAAAAAAATAATGGTCTCTCGACCTTTTAGTGATTGGCTCCGCGTTCAAAGCGTTCAACCATTTTGATTAAATATAATTAACCGAACATTGGTTGCGCGGGTGGTGATAGCATTTATTGTAATCAAGGTTGCGCTCTTGATATAAACACCTGACCGATTAATTACTTATGTATGTCAGTATAAACTAAGAATTGTATAGTGTAGTAAAGGAAATTCATCCAGTAGACCGGTCTCGTCCTTATTGGGAACTCATCATGTACTGGACTGAATTTGCGGCGGACAGTACTCGAACCTGGGCACGTCGGCTTCAGAACCTGGTGCTCTGACCACTGATCCAATCTGCCGCACACTACACTGCACACACCCGCGTAACCAATGTTCGTTTAATTATATAAATGGTCATTTCAATACCACTTACACATGTAGTGTGGTGTCTGTTCAGTAATGACAGACTGTGGATGGATAGTTGGAACTTTGGGTCTAAATGGATGCCATATGAGCTCCACCTTAAGGAAAGATAGACTAACCAGGTTACATTAGTTAGTATATAACTGTAAATTGTGTGCAGTGTAGTGTGCGGCAGGATGGCTCAGTGGTCAGAGCACCAGGTTCCGAAGCAGACGTGCCCAGGTTCGAGTCCTGTCCGCAGTAAATTCTGGCCAGTACATGATGAGTTCCCAATAGGGACGAAACCGGTCTACTGGATGCATTGCCCTTTCTACACTATAAAATTCTTAGTTTATACTGACATATGTAAGTAATTAGTGGGTCAGGTGTTTATATCAAGACCGCAACCTTGATTATAATAATTGTTATCACCACCCGCGCAACCAATGTTCGTTTAATTATATAAATGTTCATTTCAATACCACTTGCACATGTAGTGTGGTGTCTGTTCAGTAATTAAATATTTTGGATGGTTAGTTGGAACTTTGGGTCTAAATGGATGCCATATGAGTTCCACCTAAAGGAAAAATTGACTAACCAGGTTACATTAGTTAGTATATAACTGAAAATTGTGTGTAGTGTAGTGTGCGGCAGGATAGCTCAGTGGTTAGAGCACCAGATTCCGAAGCAGACGTGCCCAGGTTGGTATCCTGTCCGCGGCAAATTCTGGCCAGTACATGATGAGTTCTCAATAAGGACGAAATCGGTCTACTGGATGAATTGCCCTTTCTACACTATAAAATTCGTAGTTTATACTGAAATATGTAAGTAATTAATGGGGCAGGTGTTTATATCAAGACCGCAACCTTGATTTTAATAAATTTTGATTAAATGTTTTCGATGAAAATATTTACAGGAGTGGAGATTGGGGTAAATGATCGGTTTATATTTTTTGAATTTTTTTCGGGGTGCCATATAATGTAAAATGTAAGATAGCGCTAAGGAAAAAAAACTGAAAAATATGTCAAGATTGCTGTAAAGTCCAGACTAGCATGCATTTGTTCAAATGAAGGTAAGTTAGCAATGTCGACTCGATCGTATATTAACGACAAAACTAACCAGCAAGAAATGCAGCATACCAATAGACCCTCAATTTGTTAGTGGGCAACACAGCTGTGTAAGCGGCAACAAGGTCAGTCATGCGATTAGCAATCAGCACAGATAAATAGGCCTCCATGATCTCAACGTATGGCCCAGGCTAAAATGAAAACGGGAAACATTTAATAAAATAATAACCTCTACACCGTATAATACATAAGTGAGGAAAACAGAAACAAATACAATTAAAATACGTCTTATTATACGAACAATAAAAAAGGCAGAAAATACTATAAACAATGGATGAAATGGAATCAGTCGTAAACAAAAATTCGCCGAATTCATAAAGCCAAGCCTAAGTATAATAGAATCATTAGTTTAACACTCAAACGTGTTTCTATCTTCTTCAGCAAGCATCAGGATTATAAATAGCTATATAATGGCACGAAACAGCGACACGTGTTTAATAATAATCTTCATCAACACTTAGTTTACACACAATGTTATACTAATAAAAAACCTCTTCTTAAATACCGCATAAACAGACATACGTACATGCATATCCATTTTCACATACATGCACATGTACACACACGCGTAAAAGAATAAATGTACACATACATACATACACCCGAACATACATATGTATGTATAAAAACACACCCATCATAGCATACATACCAACATACCTTCATACCGCCATGCATCCATCCGTCCATATATCAATATTATCATACATACACACATGCAGTCATACAAACACACACGTGATAAACGCGCATAAAAAAGTATATGCATACATGCATCAAAACATGGCTTCATATCTACATACATACATACATAGATTTATACATAAGCACACATTCATTCCTACATACATACATGGAATTGAGGGTGGCATTATTATTTATTGAACATTAATCGCCTATGTCGGCAGGACATGACGGGTCAATATGTGATATTATTCCGCCGAGTTATAAACATTACTTAAGATTTATCAAAAGAATTTTTTGCGTAACAGGGAATTGATTAAATACCCGGTGCTTATTTAAATCACCAGACTTAATAATTATCTGGGCGATGATTTGTCCCATAACTCCGAAGGCATCCAGATCATTCGTACTGGAAATGAAACTCGATATAACCTTTGCTCTTTAATACGAATGATGTGGAAGCCTTCGGAAGGATGACATTACGAAGCCGAACTCAGCGCGTAATTGGATATGAGAATGAATCGTATCATTGCGTCACTGAGAGTGCTAATCGACCACCAATGAAAGTAAATCGTGGATACGTCTAATCTTTAGTTGGCAGAATTAATTGCGAGGCATGGTTCGGTTATGAATAGGTGCAATTAAGACAGCAATGAAACTATATTACCACTGTCGAATTGTTTAGTAGCTTAATTGGCCAAGTGGATTTGTTGTATGGAGTAGACGACTTCGATCATATTCATTATATATATATATATATATATATATATATATATATATATATATATTAATAAAGATAGGACTTTCATCCAAACAGCATCTAACCATTCCCTAGTCGGTACTATTTCACTCATTAACAAGGCTATTATACTGTTTTATTGGAAAGGAAACGCCAGCATTTTAATAATAATTTATTTTTTGTGATTCTGAGCAAAATTACGGGCAGGTAACTCACAGGTATATTGGCATCAATTTCTTGCAATATCAATGCAAAGTGAGCCAAGATACGAAGCATATGCTTCGCCATCGGATCACCAGCAGATGCCGATCCAGAAGTTAACGAAGTAACGTTTCCTTGACATTGTTTTGAGTGCAAGCTGATGTCGTTACCTGGTATAGCCATTGGCAGAAAGCGCGATGCTGCACATGCCATTGCATGAATTAATTCTGTTTCGAAAGTGAAATAAGTGAAATAAGTAAAAACAGCCAATACCACGTCAATAAATTAATTATTGCACAATACTTGACGCTAACGAATGCCCCATAAAATGTGACGCAAAATTCGTTAAGAATTAAACTAGCGAAATCCCATTACTTAGAATCGTGAAAATAATAATGGTTGTCATAAAATATTTCTAACACGTCAATATTGGGGTTTAAAATAAAAATACGAAATATTAGAAGCAATAATCATTTAAAATGCCTTTTTGAAATATGACTGCCATTATGTTTATATTGTCAGTAACTACATATTGTATAAGGTAGCAAATGCATTAATTAAGTTGAATGGTTTCGTTCTTACTGAGAGTTATCACGTAAAGGATAGCAAATTCCGAACACCACATGAAATTCTCATTATTATCATACATAAATTTTTATCAATCTTTTATTCGTTGTTACAGTTATAAGGCAGTATCAGCGTTTCTTTTATGATGTTTGAAATATATTTATGGCAAGTCTCTGAAAGCTGAAGTTCAGCACCAGGCATACATGTGCATGCGTACTTGTACGACAATAAAAAGAATAAAAACGATTTCTAAAACCTTTATAATCCAAATGGTTCCCGCTAGCTTCTGATGGCTGATGACCTCAACTTAGGGTAAATAAGCAAATAGGAAACCTGGTGTCCTTTTATAGCCCCAAATCAATCTTCTTCTTTCTTTTCTTTACTGCGACTGACTCCTTTTGGAGGCAATTTGGTACAAGTGGTGTCCCCTCACCACTCGGCTTTTTGATCGAGGACGCACCTCTAGCCTTTGCACATCCAAGCGCAGTCTGCAAGGCAGCAGTAAGTTGCATGGTTGCCGGTGGTTGTTGAGAGCTCATTCGCCATTCGGAAGTACGGGGTACTGTCCAGGAGTCCATGTAATCCTGTGGCTGTTGAATCCTTTTGTGGCGGGGAACACACGCCGAGTCATGGTGCCGTCGTCGGGCTCATGTGGTATTTTATAGGAGATCCGATTGCCGGTCGGAGATCCACCACGCCCTGGTGGCACCACCGCCATAGCCCCGTTAGCCCATGTACGATCCCCGAACCAATCATGAATAATACAAACTTTCGTGATTCTACACTGCATGTGCTGGCGCACAGCATCGAACGAGTCACCTTATATGCTGAGTCGTGCAGATGGACAAGAGAAAACGTGCTATTTCGAATAAGCTCGAAATTGGGGTCCCAAGATGGAAGACTCATTGTGCTGTTCTAGAGAAGAACCAATATCATCATGTGCTAATCCGAGAGTAAAGATAGTGTAATTTTAAAATTTTTTCATATGTCGTTTAATGCCAGATAGGTCTCTCCTTTTTAAAAGAAGAATTCGTAATAGTCGTGCACGCATGCACGCGTTCAAGAGTTAAGTAGGGAAAAAGCAAATAGCGTCACTACCTATTTTATACTGGAGCAAAACATACGCTCAACAAAACGAAACGAGCTTCCAGGAGCTTTTGCCGGTTACCGTTTTCCGCTTAAGCCCATAGACATTCTATTCATTGGCTCTTGCAGTGAGAGGGTTTTTGCCTCGCAAGCTAGACAGTCTTTCACGGCTGACGAACTGTGTAAGCACGTATCCTCATAGCTTGTCTACAAGAGACAGGAATTACTTAGAGCGCTACACAATGTCTCATTTGGGCGCAAGACGCGATAAAATGTGATTATGACCTCATCTTAATGAGTGCTTTCGGACATCCTGGTGACTTCCGATTATTTGAACGCAAAATCAGCGTCGGAGCGTAACACACCGTTCAGAAAGTCCACTCAGATCCGACGTATTAGCAGTAGTCATTTTGTCAATGGAGTACTTGCCCTACCTGTTACAGCAGGTTGGCACATTAAACACTTCCAAAACTGAATCAATCTGTCACATATGCACATTACGTGGTTAGTGATGAAGTGACCCTTCGGTGTTCTTGCAAAAAGAACGCCGAAGCTCCTACTTTTAATGGAGCAGCATAGTAGTACGACGACAGACCCAAAGTCGCTGAAATCGATGACCTTCCTTCCGATTGTTTAAGTTCGTTGGAATAAAAGTTTATAAGGATTTGCCTCAATCTAGAAAGATGAATTCGACCTAATAGAGTGAAAGAATTCCGTTGTGGTGCCAGTTAATGGTTAACGACTCTTCAACCACCACAAATTGCCTCATCACGCTATAGCCGAGTCGAACTTAAAGTCTGATTTTTATACGGCAGGCCCATTTCAGTCTACTGTAGGTCCATTTAATCCAATACGGATAGATCGACTGCCCAGCCCTACGAAGAAGTAAGCGCAAACACGTAATGTCTTTAATAATAGGACTAAGAGATCATAATACAAAAATTCATTTTTGAATAATAAAATCCAATCAAAGCAGAACGCGTTTCAAGTTTCTGAATAAACAATTTTAAGAAGGAATTGTAATTAGCTTCCTGACTTCAAATCGGCAACGACAATTCTAGTCAACACAGCTTTCTGTAATTCACGTTCGTATGCCACAAAAAAGTGAGCAGATTCACCTTGTTCAAGTATGCTCAGCGCAAATCAGTGAATTTTCAATGCGTAATTGCCTCTCATTCAACGACCTCAACATCATAAGAGATGTCGTTCGATTTCAATCATCGGCATAAAGCCAAACAGATCTCGACTAACACTCGTGGTAGTAGTCAACTTTTGATGAACCATTACAAATTTCTTCGTCATCCTATAGCTGGCTTGCTCTCATTATCTATCTACTATACTGCAGACCCATTCTAGTCTGTCGATGATACCATTAACGCAATCCGGCTAGGACTGCCGCAGTCTCAATGAAGAAGACAAGACGAAGTAACTACTTTAATGATATTATTTAGATTGGAAATTTGAAAAAAAAACAGTAAGCTTATACAAGCTCCATGTACAAATATTCCCAAAAATAATTCAATAAATGGATATTAAATTGAAAGTTTGGAATGTAAGCCAAAAGTTCACATTTAAGAAAATAAACCAGTTTGTACGTATCTCTCTCTTTCTACACGGCACTCTAGGCAACCTAACATTCGTGGAAGTGATTGAATAAAAGTACACTACATACATATAGTCCAAAATTTAAACAAGAAAACCTAATTAACAGTTTGTACTACTTATAACGTTAGCGGTCAACATAGAGAAAAGATCTACATTAACCCAGTAGCTCAAAAAAAGTAACAAAATAGTTTTTAAGTTAAATTACCTGATCTGCGTTTTGACTAACACAGCTTTCATTGTTCCAGTAGTTTTCTTTTTGCAATATATTTCGACTAAACTTATCAATAGCCTTCATCATTGGCAATATACCTCACAATTTTAACAAACTAAACTAATGAAGCAAGCGCATTATTTCCTCTAGCCATAATATTTATACTTCAGACTGACCTTTAATTAGATATTCGCGTGTCACATGTGTGAGTGTGTGTGAATTTTCATAACTGTTGTTTTCATCTAACTAATTGAGACCAGAGTGGCTGAATAATAATTTATCAATTGCATGCGTTAACTTTTACACACTTAATATAAAATGACGTAACTGAGATGTACCTCACATTTTCGTTGGGGGAGACCAATAATTCAGAAACACTCGTCATAAAAACATGCCTTGATTGATAAAACTAGATGTCCGAAAGACCAATGCACATGTTAAATTTCAATTCAAACCACTAGGGTTGCACTCAAGATAGACAAGTTAATAACAGTTATTGGCATACCATTAAATAGGCGCACGCCACGCATGTGCATGTGTATGTGTATGCATAACTAAAAAACTTCGTTAAAATATTATTGATACACATGTACGTACATCTAAATGAAACTGCAGTCAATAGACATTAATTTACCCTTTGCACGCGTCAGACAAATTATTACTTATAAATATTGTATTATTAGAATAATTTCAATAGGTAGGGTGGGGTGCAAAACAGAAAATTAGGGTTGAAATCACTAAGAGTTTTAAAATCAAACGAATAGTTAGAGATGAAATTTTGAAAGACTATATTCGTAATAATTGATTATTCATTACTTGAACAATAAGCCCACTAATTAGTCAATCTTAATCCGATGTTCTTAATCTTTTACTGGAGCTAGCTTCAGTTTCCAATTCATGCAATCGCCTTTTCCTGCCATTAGCTAATGCAGTATTCCAAATCGGACCTAAAGATTTTTCAACAGCTGTTTCATTCATAATATTATCTCTAGATTTAATTTCTATAGATTCCCTAATCAATCTCGTCACCCTATTACGACTACATATTGCTATGCGTTTGCATTCCTCCCAGTTGATAGTATGCCCAGTCTCCACTACATGACGAGCAAGATCAGATTTAGCAATATGTCCATACTTACACGCAGTTTTATGTTCACCTCTTCTTACTTTGATTGGGCGCATGGTCTCACCAACATACTTGAGACTACAATCATTGCATGGGATCTCATACACTCCTGATGTTTCTAAGGGTTCAATCTTTTCTTTTTGGTTAGGGAGTATAGTGCCAAGTGTAAGGGGCTGTTTTAAAACGGTCCTTATATTGTATTTTAAAGCTAATGATTTCACTTTCCTACTTAATATAGAGTCCGGTAATACCATGACCTTCCGCTCTTCCTTCTCCTTATCCGCTTTTATGTACCTCAAACTAGGATTAAATTTCTTCACGACGTCCATCATTGTTGCATCTATTAAATGAAGAGGGTAACCATTAGCCTTGAATATATTGCGTAGTCTACCTAATTCTAACTTCCTATGCTTTATATCTGTTAACTTAAGACTTCTTAATGTTAATGACTTTAAGATACCGACTTTCATACGATACGGGTGATTGGACTTGAAATTAAGAAGGATTCCTGAATAAGTATCCTTCCTATAAAAATCGCTTCCTAATATCTGACCACTTACAATTAATTTGACATCCAAAATGGTAATTCACCTGATGATTCCCTTTCTAAGGTAAATTGTATTTCTTTCATTCGATTAGTTAAATTTAAGAAATTTACCATTTCATTATCACCATGGTTCCAGATCATTAATATGTCATCCAAGAAACGTAGGTACAATTTTGGTTTCAGTGGAGTCTTATCCAACAGATTATTTTCCAAATAATGCATAAAGATATTGGCTATTGGGACCGACAAAGGTTGTCCCATTGGAACGCCTCGAATTTGTTTATAAAATTCCTTCCGAAATTTAAAATAAGTGGAGGACATACAAATACACATCATCTCCATGACGTGTCCTATCGTCATTTTGCTTCCTTCTAATATTAATGCGTGATCAACTAGGAAACGTCTAAAACAATCCAGAGCCTCAGGTACCGGTATATTTGTGTACATAGATACTACATCTAAGCTTACTAATCTATCCTTTTCATCTAGTACACATTTATCAACAATTTCAACCAAATGATATGAATTAAGCAAGGTATGTTCTAAGAAATAGGAATATTTTCTTATTCTATGGCACAAAAACTTTGAAATTTTATATGTTGGGGAGTGTTGTACATTCACTATAATTCTTAAAGGATTACCCGGCTTATGCACTTTAACTAAACCATAAACTCTGGGTGCAACCGTATCTCTTTGAATGAGAGTGTTACCATGCGTCGAATCCAATTCTTCATTAGCAATCATATTATTGATTAATAATTTTACTTGCCCTTGTAACTTATCAGTAGGGTCTTTTGTTATTTTAGTGTATACTTCAGCATTACTTAACTGTTCTATCATTTTATTGTTATAATCAGATTGATTCATCAGAACTGTAGCTCCTCCTTTATCCGCCTTAAGACATATAACATTATTTGATACTAAATCCTTTCTGAGACGTTTAATTTCATAATTAGGCTTAACTTTATCCTCTTTGTGTGTTAAAACCATTGAGGCAACGTCTAATTCAAATTTCACCCTATCATTATCCGAAAGAAGCTTTGCCGTTTTGACAGCCTCAGTAATTAATTCGTTTCTAACCGATCTTTCATTAGGAATAGCCATGTTTAAACCACGGTTAAGTAGTTCAACTTGATCCTTCTTAAGATTTAATGTTGATAGATTTACTATTCTATTAGTCCCGATTAAATTATCACTTTCTTGGGGTCTATAAATTCCCAAGTCAGCTAATTTTTTATCGTGTCTAATTCTTACTTTTTTTATTTCTCTATTACGGGCTTTATCACTGAAATCCTCAATGCATTTAAAATCATCTACGTGCAAAAGAGAAGTTAACATCGATCTTAGTTTAGTTTTTTTCTGAATAAGTATAATCTTACGTTTAACTAAATCACGAATCAAAGTTTTTATAATATTTATACAAAGGTCATGCTTAAGATACATGCCATAAGGATTTAACTTAAAATTTAATTAAAAAGGAAAGCATTTAGGAATAGCATCATGTTTTAAACAAATACTTAAAAAGAAAATATTTGACATTTGCCTCAAGAGTTGTTGTTTCACCAGTGTATATTTATTCTACCATTTAACAGCGTTGCTGCTATAATTCCATGTGAAATGCTTCTTGAGGGATGGCTTTATTTGCGAACCTGGATTAATTGAAATTACCTGATCTGCGTTTTGACAAACGCAGCTTTCATTGTTCCAGTAGTTTTCATTTTGCAATATATTTCGGCTAAACTCATCGATAGCCTTCATCAGTTGCAATATACTTCACAAGATTTAAAAAAAGAAAACTACTGGAACAATGAAAGCAGCGTTAGTCAAAACGCAGATCAGGTAATTTCAAATAATCCAGGTTCGCAAAAACAATCTTCATTCAATAAATATTTAGCATGGTTTTCAGGGGATTCAAATCAATAAATACTGGAAATACATACATTTAGCATAAGTAAAATGCGCAAAAAATTAAACATTAGGTGTTCAAAATCCGATAAAACTTACATGATAAAGATTACAGATTTACCTAGTCGTTGTTGGGTAAAACAAGGGCCAGGTAATATATATATATTCCCTGTCATGCAACATATTTCGTTTAAAGCATAATGATAACCTGCCAGTCACTCAGCCAGCTAGACAATCAGTTCTTTCTAGCTGCACTACTACACCTTACCCATCATCGGCAGAGAAGTCTGATACGCCAGTGTTTAGCTATTTCTAAGCCACGGCCCAACACCATTGGCAGTTCTAATTAGACATACTCGCCGACAGTTATTAAGTAGGTCATAATTTACTAGTGGTCGAATGGGCGACAGGATGATGGAATAGTCTGTGGTGTTTCAACGACCGTTGATCATTACGAAGAGAGCCAATCCCGAATTTCGCAAGGTGGCAGCTTCATAATCGCGCAATATTGTCTCTGCCGTTATTGTTTATCTGATAACACCTTATTGATAAAGATTTAGCACAACCATGAAGGTTAGTAATAATAGTAGTGTATGCGGCGGTGAAACGAATAACTGTGCACTAATGATTGATAATTAATCGTCGTTGAGAAGAGACCAGCAGAACCAACATGGTGGTTGGTATGGATAATTCATACGGGAAGCTAATAACTCGTTTTTCTTTTCGTTGATCTGATGACTTCGTTTAGAAGGGAGACAACAAAATCCTGATTGGTGGGACTGGTGTTTAATAGGTGTAGCTAATAACCGGCTCTACATTAGGTTGAATTGATGCCTTTCCTGAAAAGGAAGCAAAATCCTCATCATAGATCTTAGTACTAATTACGCACCGGCAAAGCTGATAACAGTGCGCCAAGAATTGAAATGATGAATCTTCGTTAAGAAGAGATCAGCAGCACAATGGTAATTGGCGCTAACGCTTTACTACTGATGAGAATCTTCGTGATGACGGCTAAGAAAAATGGTCGGCGGAGGTGAGCCGTGATTTAGATCTAACAGCAAACTACGGAGGCTAGAAGGATCTGACCTAGTTACATCAGTGCATAGTTCTTCAGATGCCTAGCTGATTGAGTGACTGACAGGTAATCATTATCATGTAAATTTTATCCGCTTTATTTAGAGTGCATATGGTTAAATTTTCTCACCCCATTAACTTTTTATATGTAGATAATTCATGTTTACTGATTAGAAACACTGTGATCATTTATAATTTTCTGTTAACTACTGAGCTAATAGAGGCCTGTATTTTATTTAGACAGTTCATGTTATAAGCGGTATAAATCGTTAATGCAGTTTTGATATTTGAACTCTTGACTATAGTTATATGGTGTGTAGTTTTATTTAATTTATTCTTCGATTGTTGTCAAACAGAATGGCTTAAACAATTTACCTGATTTTCGGATTGCGTACCGAAATATTTGAATCCACTGTCATCATGATTTTTGCATTCAAATATTTCGGTACGCAATCCGAAAATCAGGTAAATTGTTTATTTCCTGTCGCGCAACATGTTTCTTTTAAATCTTATTTAGAATGGCTTAAACGACAGACATACATACAGACATACATACAGACATACAGACAGACAGAGATTTGAGTGGGGAATATGTTGTTTTTATATGTGTATAGGTAGTCAACACCAGAAGACATACAGTCTTTTATGCTGCAGACCGGGGAGATGACACACTATATCTACGAACCTTTGCACAGTTTAGCAAAGCTATATGTTAATTAGGTTTGTTTAAGTCATTTTCAGCCAAGTGTCAGGAAACATTACGAAGAAATAATATTTGCGAACTGACGAGTTTTCTTCGGTCGCAATACGACGCAATATCAACATTGATCCTTGTAGTGGAAAGCCGATTTCGTTAGTTAGAGCACTGTTTTATAAGACTGATAGCACATTCTGTTCGCATGGCTACCGAAGTAATTCCAGTAGTCAGTGTCGGAATCGTATATGAGGTAGGTCAACAATCGCGTGGCCGAATAATATTATTCGTATTCATCACACCACACAATACTATTACCAATTAAAAATACTTGAATGGATTAAATCTGTGGGAGTCTAGCGGAAATAATGATCCAGTGGATAATTATGGTTAATTATTCTGTATTGGAAGAGGGTCTTCTGGAACTCTAGTTCAAACCCCTGATTTTTAAATGATCACAAGCACCTTATAAGTTCCCAATAAGACTAAAGCAGTCCTATTCGATAAATTGCAGTTTCCCTTTATATATATATATATATATTATCCGGTCGACTGTTCCATATCAGTATATGCATGGCATTTACTCAGTAGGATCCACAAAATACATATAATTTTGCAAACATTTTGCAAGTCAATGTAGACGATTTATACTATAATAAATCATTCAGTAAAAATGGCTGCTCACAATCAAAATAATCAATATGAGCCATAATAATGCTAAAACAGATATTTTAAACATACCGCTGTAGTTTTTCAGCATAAGACCCTCCTGTAAAGCACAAAACACACAATAGATAAGTGCTTCTCTAGCGTCCAAATTGCGTGCCAATTCTGTGTTCGGGCGGTGGGTTCCGGGGCGATTGAGGAAGGCATCGTTTTCGGGAACAAAATCACCCATAAGACTTACAGTACTTAAGTTTCGCGGCAAGCCACCAATGAGGCTGTCATTACTATTGGCACTACCAAAAGTATTAGTGGGTTGACTTTGCTGTGCGGGAGCATACAAATCAATCTCCTTGAACTGACGGCCGTCTACCGTTGCCAGTTGAGTGTTGGAGCTCTGTCGACCACTGAGAAAGTCCGTCATCACTGATCGCGGGGCTGGCAGAAATTCTATACATCTCATCGCCTTAAATACAAAATAACAGGGTCATTAGCATGTTAGTTTATTTATAAAATTATTTAAATCCACAGACTATAAGCGGGAATTCTTTTAATAGAATTTTAAATGGCATGTTCAAAAATTCTTATTTCTTATACAGCAGCAAATTCTTGCTACATGTTAATTCTCCACAAAATGTCGAATAAAATGACAAAAATCACAGATTTATCGCCGGCCAAGCGTAGGCAGAGATATAACTGAAGCCTTCTCCCAATCAAAAAAACCGAATAAATATTAAATAATAATCGTTGCACAAATCCGCTTTTACAAAACACCGAAAATTCTAATTATGAAAAGGAGTTGTATGGAAATATAATTTAAAAATAACTGGTTGCGCGGATGGTGGTAACAATTCTTTCAATCAAGTTTGCGAGCTCGAAGTAAACACCAAATAGATAATATATTTACGTTAAGGCTATTTCTCGACCGGAGACATTTATATCACCGTCCCACAATAGCCGTCGTTCTAGACTTCAAGTGTGCATTTGACTCGGTGAATAACAATGTTTCATTCCACATTATGTCGAAAAGTGGTATGCTCATAAAACTTGTTAATTTTATACGCGCTCTCTACACAAATACTTCTGGTCGCGTTAAGGTCTAAAACGAATTAACGCACAACTTTACAACCAGCAGTGGTGTTCATCAAGGCTTTCCAGTTTCCCATTTTTTTTAAATTTTGCAATCGATGCTATTATGAACAGGACTCTTCCACGCATTCCGGATGCAAGTGTTGAAGTTCTCCCGGGCGGTAAACTAGTCGATCTTAACTATGCAGACGATATCGTACTATTATTCGACAATCGAGATGCTACACAGGCCACCTTGAATAGATTATCAGACGTTGTTCCGTATCGCGGTATGAAATTTGCACCCTCTAAATGTAAGACAATTTTACAGGATCACCCATCATTCACTCCAACTCTGCGACCGCAGAAGGAAGATCTAGACATAGTTGACAGGTTTACATATCTTGGGAGCTCTATCAATAAATTAAGCAATATATCTGACAAGGTGATAATGAGAATCGCGAAAGCTAGAACAGCTTTCTCGAACCTTCGTCATTTATGGAGAAACGCGAGTATTTCATTCTACCTCAAAGGTGTTGTTTACAATGCATCTGTACGCGCAGTTTTACTATAAGCTAGTGAAACTTGGCCTCTTAGATTTGATGATTTTACGCGCTTACATCGTTGTTTGAGAAGTATAGAATATGTTAGTTACGAAAAAATGAATAATAACGTTGACATCCGTAAACATATTTTTGGATCTGTCAATAAGTGCTTCTCGTTAGAAAAATAAATAAGGCCCCCTCAACTTCGTTGTCTCGGTCACGTTTTGCGAATGCCCGCAATTCGATTGCCTAGTAGAGCTCCATTCTCTCATCCAGCACCAGACTGGCGTAAGAAAAACATGTGGGCTGATTTTGACAGGGCAGAAACAGTTGAAGTGACCTGCATCCAAAATGGGTAGTATAGGACCCACACGTCTGCCAGGATGGGGTCCACGTGCGCATCATAGTTCTTGGTTAGAAAACCTTATCGGCATGGAATCGAATCGAGCACTATGGCGATCTTGTCGCAGATCTCTAGTAGAATCATTTTCGTAATTTTCTTTTCTTAGTAGGGCAAAGTTAGCTGTGAGGTTTGATTTGTTTATATCATGATACAGTGAAAGCCACAAGGAAGCTGTATTACTGATGTTGCCTTGCCCTAATGCTAACTTGGCCATAATTGTGTTGTGGAGAGGTTTAAACTACCTCATTTTTGTGAGTTATCTTGATAAATACACTCGTAGTAAATTGGTATTCTTTCTTCCTCTCTCTTGTAAATCTCACTAATAATTTGTGTCTAAATTATTATTTATGTTGTTATTTACGTATATTTTTGCTTCTTATGGTTATATATCAGTGAAAAATTTGTCACTTTTGGCTTTTGTATGGCTGGGCATGTTGATGATGATGATGAGGAGTTCTAAAATATCACAAAACCGTAATTGGGTATTAGGAGGTACCAACACTATGATTGCCGAATAGTTACATGGGCATATTTGAACTAATTTGTTACTAAATGCACAACACCTAATACACACTTGCATATATATTAGCTCTTCGTAAAAATCAGTATCTAACTGTTATGCATCACAATACTGTAACTGTGGAGGAAAAATGGCTCATCGCCTGTTTCAACATAGTCAAAGACAAGTTAGGAAAATCACACGATACAATACATCAAAATGTTAGCATAAAATTCTGGCATATCAAAAACTCTATATTGCATAAGGTTAAAAATGAGACAACTGCAGAATACTACAAGTGGCATGACTTCTTATTACCTCATTTGTGGTAGCAGGCACGTCGTTGGGTTTGATAACAGACTGATCTTGTAACGCCAGCAGACAGGCTATCGGCGACCATCCTAATGTTGCCTCGATACGCGAAAACATCTCATCCACCGACCATTTACCAGCACTCCAAGCGATTTCTGGTAAATCTATGCCACCATCTAAGGGCCATAGTGAGCACGGGTTACCCGTTACTGCCTAAATTACGCAAAAGTATTGTTAAACAAGCAAACAAATACAATTAGAATAAAATTACCTGATAATATACTTAATTAATGCAATTAGAAGTGGAATACCATATAAGAATTTCATATACGAGCAATTAATAGCGTAAAAACCTAGGCAAAGTTCAAATAAATTGTTATGGTTGATACCGGTATCTAGGAAAGAAAAAAATACAATTAAACCATTAACAATTCACGAAACTCACAAGTGTGCTAGCTCGTGGCCCGCAGTCAAGCAACTTCCGAAGATTACTGTCAACTCGAGCCTCCACCAAAGATCGACAATAAGCCCAGACGGTGTCATCCCACGACCCAGAAGGCAGATTACGGAGAAGACTGGCTAAATGACCACAAAGACAAGCTGAAATCGCTCGTTCAGAAGGTCGAAGACCGGGCTATAATAGAAAAAACATCAGCAATTTATGTTACAGAATAAAAAACCAGGCTTATTAGTAAGGTAATTAGGGGAAACCTAAGATAAAATGCTTCCAACATCCTATCAACGTCATAATTCAACAGTTTACGTGAGATATTCTGTATATTCATAAATTTTCTTGATTTTTGCACCGGGTGATTTAGACCCATTGTTTGTGTCTTTCTTTTTCTATGACAAATTCATTGCACACTCACCCAAGAAGACGACTGTTGTATCAATAGAAATTTCAATCAGTAAATATCAAGAAAAATTATCGGTGAATGTGGGATAACTCTGTCTTCAGAAAAGGAAAAGTCTATGAATACTTTTCTTGACTTTTTAAAATTAAATTAATCTTTTTCAAACATGGGATGACTTTAAGATTTGTATCTTTATTTAAAATGAATTATAAATTACACCTACATATTTAAATTTGAATCTGAAAAAGCCTTTAGAACGAAGCGAAATGACATGGCATGGAGACTGTAACATACCACTGGTGTAAAGGTTCGTGTGCATATTCGTATCATTGAGCTAAACTGTCGGCGCGAAAACACAGTTGCTGTACCCCGTACCAGGTAGGTCAACAAATGGAGGCCAGATTAATAGTCGTAGCTCACAACTAGAAGCAGACAACCTAGTTTGCATACAACGAACACACATAACTATGAATTTCACTTTATGGGGCAGTGAAGCAGCAGTAAATTATGTTGGTGTGGTGTCGTGCAGTAGAAGAAGTGATGGTCATGAACACAGCAAACATGGATATTTGTTGAAGGAATTTCTTTGTTGCGAACCTGGATTAATTGAAATTACCTGATTTGTGTTTTGACTAACGCAGCTTTCATTGTTTCAGTAATTTTCTTTTGGCAAAATACTTCGGCCTATCTTACCGTAGGCCTTCATCAGTTGCATTTCACGAAAAAAATGAAGCAAGCTCATTTTCCGAAAGAAGCTTCGCTGTTTTGACAGCCTCAGTAATTAATTCGTTTCTAACCGATCTTTCATTAGGAATAGCCATGTTTAAACCACGGTTAAGTAGTTCAATTAATCCTTCTTAAGATTTAATGCAGATAGATTTACTGTTCTATTAGTCCTGATTAAATTATCACTTTCTTGTGGTCTATAAATTCCCAGGTCAGCTAATTTTTTATCATGTCTAATTCTTACTTTTTTAATTCTCTATTACGGGCTTTATCACCGAAATCCTGAATGCATTTAAAATCATCTACGTGCAAAAGATAAGTTAACATCTATCTTAGTTTAGTTTTTTCCTTAATAAGTATAATCTTACGTTTAATTATATCACGAATCAAAGTTTTTATAATATTTATACAAAGGTCATGCTTAAGAGACATGCCATAAGCATTTAGCTTAAAATTTAATTTAAAACGAGGTGAATCAGCAGTAAATTATGTTGGTGTGATGTCGTGCAGTAGTAGAAGTGATGTTCGTGAACACAGCAAACATGGATATTTGTTGTTTGAGAAAGATACAGCTTAATCTTAATTAATAAGCTCATGCTAAGGAAGAATAAAAACAGAAAGTGTGACACTTTAATAGCTGCAACAGGTAAATAAATGTAAGACTGCAATTAGATGCATTTTTTCTGTTATCGTCATCGCCACAGAACAACGGAAAGCCGTAATGCCTATATGAGAATCGTTTTACATGCTAATTAACAACTCATAATCAGAGACAGCAATGCAGGAACCTCTAATGACTGATGCTTCAGTGTTGGTGGAAAGTGATTTATAAAAGAGAGGCAGTTATGATAGTGCTCGTATTGGTGTAGCTAGACAAGAAAAAATAATCTGACAAAACCAGTGGATAATATTGCAGTTGCAGAGCGTACTGATTATATGGTTTAATACTGGCATGTACGTGTGTTTAATTATGTTTTCTGAACCACTGATCTATGTGTATGTTTTGGTGTTTTTTTTATAACTTGATTTAGATCTTCCAGATAAGAAAATGTTTAGTTAAATTTCTTAGTTAATGTATATTTTAAGTGCTTTATTTTAGACAGTTTAACTATATTTTAATGATTGAACTTCGGACTATATGTATACATTTTGTGCTCATAATTCAATAAAGTGAGGAATTATTTAGGTTATCCAGGCAGCAAAAATGGTGTCAAGGATTAGTCGTGTAGAAACTTAGTTCTACCTCTTATCTTGAAGTTTTTGTATGCATGCGAAATTATATTCGTATTCTGTTGTATGAGCCAACCATTTATTGGGAAATATTATCGTCAAAAGTTTTACGATGAGGCTATATAAGCCAACACAATTGTCTTATTGTCGCTAAATCCTATTATTAGAGCTGTTACCACGCATCTGAAGCAATGCTGGTTGAATGCTTGTAAACGTTTAAAGTCTTCAACTCTAAGGGACCAAGTTTCACAAGCATATAAAGCAACTGCATGTGAGAAGGAATTGGACACACGCATTTCATGACAGTGAAATACTGACATTGGAAATTGGCGACTTAGTGATCATTAGAAGGCCAAACACATAAATATCAATTAAAATCACGTCGTAGTGAATCATCAGCGCACTACGCTGCTGTAGTAGCAGTAGCCAAACGATTGAAGAATGAAGGTTTCAACATTGAACCAAGAAGAATTTTGTGTGTGTGATAACAATTTAAACGGAAACGTAGTAGTCTAGTAACAAGGGAAACAATGAGTTTACTATTCGAATAATGGCTAAAAATGTGCTACACAACAAAGTTTATCGTCCTCATCATCATCACAGAAAGTAAATTATCGCATTATACAAGAACAAATCTCGAGCCGCTTTTCTTTTTATTAGCTTCTCCAGAGCTACAACACGTTACTTTTACTTTACTTTACTGCGGCTGACTCCTTTTGGAGGATAAGCCGGCTCCAATGAAATTTCATGGAGTTTCTTGGGAATTTGGTACAAGTGGTGTCCCCTCACCACTCGGCTTTTTGATCGAGGACGCACCTCTAGCCTTTGCACATCCAAGCGCAGTCTGCAAGGCAGCAGTAAGTTGCATGGTTGCCGGTGGCTGTTGAGAGCTCATTCGCCATTCGGAAGTACGGAGTACTGTCCAGGAGTCCATGTAATCCTGTGGCTGTTGAACCCTTTTGTGGCGGGGAACACACGCCGAGTCATGGTGCCGTCGTCGTGCTCATGTGGTATTTTATAGGAGATCCGATTGCCGGTCGGAAATCCACCACGCCCTGGTGACACCACCGCCATAGCCCCGTTAGCCCATGTACGATCGGCCATCGAGACATGGTTGACACCATCGTACCACGTTGAGGAGGGGATGGACTTTACGTTAGCAATAATGTTTTCAAAAGACTGAAAGTTTTATCATTATAATACTAATAAGTTTCATTATAAGGTTTATGCAGAATTAGCTCAAGTCTGGTCAAGTGATGTATGACTGACGAAACCAGGCTTTATTATTGGAACAAAAAACGGAGAATATAAGTGCATTATGCGTATGATTACGAAAATTCCACTCTGGTATTCTACAGAGAATGCCACCTGTCGCCTCTCTATTTATTACCTTTCCACGAGGTACTATTCATTAGAACCAATTTTCTTTTACGAGACTAATAATTCTATCTAACAGTTTAATACTGTTTGTTGCGGTGTACTGGAAAATTTTATAAAGTTTGACGCATAGAAGGCTCAAGTAGGGTGAATGAGTATTTAACTGAAAAATCAGGACATCGTCCAAAAGCATTCAATAAAAACGGAGGCTACATGGAATGTTGGAAAGAATTCCAATCAGGTACCGCAAAGGCAACAACTCTCGTCGTCTTTCTACTTACTAGTCTCCAAAGCGCTAGTAGTAGATGAGAGCAATAATCTTCCTTCACGAGACGGACATGCGCATATTTTTTAGAACTGGAAATGCTCATGGTAATTTCTCGCACGAAGTTAATTCAAGTTATGCCTTGGCTCGAATGTTTGACAAATTAAGGCTTCGCCACTGGAAAACTCCATGAAAAACAGGCTACAGTGAGTTCATGGCGTGTTTGATGGTGAGAATTCCGCCCGGAACGTATTTGCTTTCACGTGACGGATAAATGTATAATTTTAATCCTTTAAATGTACATCAAAAAGTTGCCAGTACAAATGGCTTGTCAGTAATCAGGATGGAAATTTGTATGACCAAAGATCGACGTTTAAGTAATGCTAGGTATTGCCTTAAAATAAATCACGGTTTCCAAAGAAATTATTACGAATGTTCAGATCAATCCCGTTTATGTCATCATTTGAAATTAACCTCATTTAATTAGAACGTGATCGACTTCTAAGGACTGATAATTGTCAAACTTGAATATAATTATTCTTTTTTGAAAAATATATCAAATGGATTTTGAGAAACTAAGACCAAAACAAATGCGTGTACTTCTGGTTTTCACCAAAACTCCTCATCTAAGAACAATGGGATCACTTTTAGTATTATCAGTAAAAGTATAACTCAATAAATGAAAAGACTAATTATGGGATAATTATGATATGGGTAATATCAGTTTAACGAATAAGGTATTCGACAGAACTTACTTAAAAGAAACTTAACAGAACAAGAGGTCTTTGAAAACGTAATAATGTACACACCATATGAAAATAGTTAAAACATTTTATGTACCAGCTCAAACTTATAATTGTTTAAAAATTAGTTCTTAAACGAGACAGCCTACTAGTTATTCGTTATCCGTGATGATAAGCTACCAATGATCTGATGGAAATGCGACATCTTTGGTGGGCGTGATGTAGCGTTGGAAACAGTTACCGACAAACTAATTTTAAAGCCGAAGTCGGTGAACACATTCAAATATTAGCAGTAGCTTGCGTTCCGATTGAGAGTATATACTATGAAACAGCATTACAAAAGCATTATATGCTGACACTTAAGTGCCGCAAAATCATATAGTTTATAAAAATGTGTGAGATAAAAACGAGCACAAGGTTGCTCACTAGTCTTACCTCAATTAATCGCAAACGCGTCAGCTGTATATCCCAATCGCATAAAAAACACAGGATGTCTACAGAACACCACAAGTGGAAAATAGGACATCTGAATTTATTTGGATTCGAAAAACTGGACTTGTATACTCAATGATATATCTCCTATATTTAACTGATTTTACACAAGATAAGAGTGTGCAAGTTGTGTGTGTGTATATGTGCCTGAAAGTTATAGTTATCTCATAATAAAAGCCGCCGATTCTCAGGATAAGCGAACGCCTCGCATGTGTGCATCCTTAAAATAGTACTATGATCTTCCTTCCTGTACGTGGTTTTCTAAATTTCTTTTCGAGCCCTCATTTATTTCTAATTCCTAACTTAATTAGACCTAGTATTTTACTAACTTTACTATATTAACTGAGACTGGCCTATTCAGAATATCTTGCACTCTGTCTCACCATGGACGACGCCCGTAAACACATCAGTTAACCAAGCAAGTGTAAAATAAGTCTTACATGTGTCAAAAGAAATTAACACTAATCACATTCCTTTCCTTTAGATAAGCGTACATGCGCATTTAATTATATTTAACTAATTGCTTCACAGTTCTAAACACAGTTAGAGAATTATCAGAATTTGTCGAGGCCAGAGTGTATGGATTTTCTGGAGTAACAGGTGTTCAGAAATAGCTGTAATTCTCAATTTTGGTGAAATTTAGCATATTTTGAAATACATTGTGCTGTTACCATATACCGACTCGATAAACATAGTGTTGGTAATGTTTATTGCCTCGGTATATATTATACATAATGATTTGTCCTTGATGTCGCATTGCCGAAGACTTTATATGAAGTTAACTCCATTACTGCTTGAATACACATTCGTATAGGAAATGGTTTTGTTCAATTGTCCAAAAATTCATGACCAAATATATAGTGGTTACAGGGCATTGAGCCGGCTCCAATGGATGATTCGCCAGTTAGAACAAAACTAATGTACACATGACATTTGATCTTCCAATCATGCTGACTTTGGTTTATCCTTTTCGTTCCATTTGAACTAATTTTGCCCAGGTGTTTTACACTTAATACACAATTGTATCAAGTGATCACTGTAATTTCACTTAGATGAGCATAACATGCGCAAAAAACATTTACACACATGACTCACAATTATCAAGTGAAGAGGTTTATTGTAATCAAAGTTGCGGTCTTGATATAAGCACCTGACTCATTAATTACTTAGATATGTCAGTATAAACTAAGAATTGTATAGTGAAGAAAAGGCGATTCATCCAGTACACCGGTTTCATCGTTATTGGGAACTCATCATGTACTGGCCAGAATTTGCCGCGGACATGGCTCGAACCTGGGTACGTCTGCATTATTAATTAATGGGCCAGGTATTAAGACCGCGACCTTGATAATAATAAATTTTTAACCGCCCGCGCAACCAAGGTTCGATTAATTATATAAATGTTATTTCAATATCACTTCCCGATGTAGTGTGGTGTCTGTTTAGCAATGACAGATTTGGGATGGTTAGTTCGAACTTTGGTACTAAAAGGATGCCATATGAACTGCCCTTAACGGAAAAATAGACTAAACAAGTTACATTATTTAGAATATAACTAAAAATTGTGTGTAGTGTAGTGTGCGGCAGGGTGGCTCAGTGGTTAGAGCACCAGATTCCGAAGCAGACGTGCCCAGGTTCGGACCCTGTCCGCGGCAAATTCTGGCCAATACATGATGAGTTCCCAATAAGGACGAAACCGGTCTACTGGATGAATTGCCTTTTCTACACTATACAATTCTTAGTTTATACAGACATATGTAAGTAATTAATGGGTCAGGTGCTTATATGAAGACCGCAAACTTGATTATAACAACTGTTATCACAGCCCGCGCAACCAATTATCGTTTAAGTAAAGAGTTTGTTGCTATTAAGAGGTCTACCAGTAAGTGTAAATGAAGCCAATTTAACGAAATTTACCAATGGACTCAATAATTGTCAAATTTTTAGTGCAACAAGGATACCGATAACAACGTAAACAATTTTTATATAGCGCTATAAGAAGAATAAATACAAAATTGAACAATATTTTCAGTCTCTCCACAGAAAACAGAACGAACTTTGTTAGTAAATTATTCAAAAATAAGTAAACGCTATTCACTTTAGTATAACAACATGTCAAAGTTACCCACATTATTTGCCTTAAGTTTGTATTTCTTTGAATCGTCGTACGAAGGATGACACAAAAATTCAAATTTAGACTAATGGCGACAGCGTTAGCTATTGGCGTTTTAAAATTAAGAGTTATAGACAAACGGTGCTCTTAAGAATTGTATACAATTATCCAAAAGAATGAAAACGGAATCAATGTTATCCACCCCTACGAGGAATAGGCGACCTGGTGAATATTTCGCTCTCACCAATCAGTGACTATTGTTTACTAAGCCGTTAAAATGTGTCAAATGACAAAATGTAGCGACTGCCCAATTCTAACTCACAAGGTAACGAATTTGGCTGACAATGTAAAACTCAAAGTATAATCTCGTGCACATTCGTTTCCTGCTTACTGACGACTCATCAGAAGCAGCCGGTATAACGCACTTTACCCACTATAAATTTGGGTGAGGAATGTGAGAAAATAGGATGTTACAATCTCCTAGACGAATGTGTAAACCTGCAACAGTAAAGCTAACATCATATAAAGTCTCGACCTCGACGCTAACTCACTCTATAATCTATATATATATATATATATATATATATATATATATATATATATATATATATATATATAGATTAATAGTTTCTAATTTCACCATTTTTTTAAATATAAGAACAAAACAACGTACTCCATGGAATAACATTTATTAATAAATCTTATTTCAACCAGTATCTACAGCCATTGTTCTGGATTCGTTAGTATATTCGTTCATCCAATCCCACTGTACATGTGTTGTAACCAATCTCCTTTGCGCAAAACAAAGGCTAGCATAACGAAGAGGAGATTGGTTAAAACACATGTACAGTGGGATTGGATGAACGAATATACTAACGAATCCAGAACAATGGCTGTAGATACTGGTAGAAATAAGATTATATATATATATATATATATATATATATATATATATATATATATATATTGATCATCAGGAAGCGAAAATTATTTATACTTTGTCTAAGAAAATGAAATTTAGGTACCTTTAAGCCATTGCTGCCTAGGTTTTTAGATCTCGACAAAAAGGCCAACAGCATCTTCAATTAAACTGAGTAGCCATAAGAACATCAATTAATTCGCGTAAAGTGGTTTTCACTATGAAATTAATTCACATTAGGCGATATATCACCCGAAAATAACTAATAAATGAGGAGATTGATCAGGAAAATGTAGTATAAATAACATAAGTACGCCAAAATAGAATGCAAAATGAAATAGGCATTAAGGCTCATTATACTGCCACAAATTGCAATTATGTAATTGTCTGCTTATTTACATTCATAAAACTGTAATTCTAATAAATTAATAAGTAACTCACATCCTCTGCGTTCAACCAACTGACTGCTTTGAATAGACGGCGATTTGGATTCCCCTCTACGATTGGAGCCAATGCTGTAGAACTGATTGTCATTTCGCAATCCTCACCAGTAACCTCGTTCTCCTGCAAATTACGATCAGAAGAACATTCGACAAGTTGGCTAGAATGAAAAGGTCGCCAACCTTCAAGCGCCACGGCTCGCCAGAATTCACCGCGTTGCGCACAAATACGCTGAGCCTGATCAGAATAAGTGTTCACGAAAATTTGGAAAATTCGTAGAATTTAAGCACGCAACAAAAAATATTTGCAATCCCATGATTGTTATTGACTAAAGTCCAACATGAAATCAAAATTAAAACGTCAGCTCTATATACTTAAAAATTACAACATCGTGGGTATAAAAACGAGATATTTTTCTGATATATTAAGACACACCAGTGGCAGATTCATCAATATATGTAGAAATTTAAGTAAGTCGACCGAAAACATTGACGATAACAAACTCACGAATATAAATGTCATTGTTTATGAAGGCATGGTTTTTCTGTGTATTGAAAATCAAACAATACATAACAGACGAAATATTGAAATTCAGTGCTTCGTTTTACGTCAAAAAACTATAGGGTAGTTCGTTGTGATCCATGTCCAGTATTTAACACAATACTTTGCCCATTTTGATCAATTTCGACTAGTAAAGCCTACTGGTAGATCACATTAAAGTTGTTGTTCTCAATTGCGCAGTGCGATCAGCATATTTAATGTATCCATGATTTTCTATCGTGGGTTATCGATTAGCACTCTCAGTTCCGCATTGTCCCGATTGGTCCTATTTTCCAAGTACTCGTTGACTTGGGCTTCGTGGTGACTAGGTATTGATTGGTTCCATATCTACATACCATTTGTACTAACCACTGGAAATAAGATGCGATCTAATCTTGGTTGTTTGACGTTTAGGTATTTTATTACCAGTACCTCCCTCAGAAATCTAATATAAAAAGAACGAGGTTACCATAGTTACCTAAATTTGGTCTTGTGATTAGTGTACAATTTGTTATTAGATTTCTGCAGATGGTACCAGAAATGAAGTACCGAAACATCGAACAACCTAGATTAGATCAAACTTAATTTCTAGTAGGTATTACGAATGGAATGGGCGAATCAGCACCCAGTCAAACACAACGCGTACCTGGAAATGAGGATATATCGGTTCATTGCGAAACTGAGAGTGCTAATCGCAAAAAATTCATAATGCAGACTAAAAACAGTATTTACACATTGTACCGATAAACAATAAACGGTGGTTTAAATAGAAAAACAATAAAATTAATAAACACGTTTAGTTGAAAAACCCAGTACGGATGGAAGCCAGAAAAAGAAGGCAGGAAAACAGAAACGTGAAAATGCTGCGAATTTTACATGCTCTCCTTTACACACACAGCATTGAAACAATTGAAGTAGAAAAATACGCTAAATTAAAACACACGCGTTGTAATTCTCCGCCTCGTAGGCAAAGAAAAAGATATTGCAAATACCGCTCTTCATCTGGCTCGTCCCTATCATCCAAGCGAAGGCTCCCACCACCGTGAACCAGTGCATCAGGGTGCTACAAAGAAGTTGGCAAAAAATGCACAGAGATAAAAATACTACGCACATACACATACACGCACAAAAAATGTACAATATTTATTCGGGCTTAATTAAAACACCAACCCCAAAATGTATAATCCGTACATTCCAATATACAAAATACATAAAGAACAGTACTGATAATGAGAAATGGACGAAATACATATTATACAAATATACAACGATTTATTGTGGCCAAGGTATTATTTTCCGATGCAATATCAACATTTATATAATTAAACGAACATTGGTTGCGCGGGTGGTGATAACAATTATTATAATCAAGGTTGCGGTCTTGATATAAACACCTGACCCATTAATTACTTACATATGTCAGTATAAACTAAGAATTGTATAGTGTAGAAAAGGCAATTCATCCAGTAGACCGGTTTCGTCCTTATTGGGAACTCATCAAGTACTGGCCAGAATTTGCCGCGGCAAATCAGCGTATGTATTCATATGCTTGCCTAAATATAAATGTCTTAACAAAATTGCAAATAATTAGTCAGCCGTAATCTACGAAATATAATTTTAGGGGAAGAGAATTACATGGGGCTTTCAAAGCCCCGAATAAAATTGTGCTTAGATACGTTAACCTTTTTTCAACATTTTGGACAAACAAAAAATTATTTAATAAAAACAAATGAGATATTATCAAAAAAATATAAAATATAAAAAACCGAATTAAATAATAGAATACTGATTCACGTTAAGCCAACAGGCCTACTTACTAAGCTTGAGATTATTCTCTTCTTTTCTATATCATGTGCAGGCAAACTGTCCAATTGATGATGAGTGTTCTCCCTTAATGTACAAACATTTTTAAAATAAAAAAAATATTATATCTAGCAAGCACCTAATATAAAGACAATTTTTTAACAAAATGAGTAAACCACCAATCTCGACTTCCATTACTTTGTCACGCGTATGCCGATTCGAACCATATACACACATCAGTTATACATTTCCACGCATATTTACCAGAAAAATAATTCATAATACGCGTACAAAGGATTTTAGCATATTCGAAATAACTTTATAACAGAAATGCCATGATTTTCGGAAATCGAAATTGTCTGGTCTTGATGGAGATCAAAGAAAAGATTCGTAAAAATATCACAATTACTTCTGTAGATTCGTATAGAATTAGCCATAAAGTCTCATACAAGTTTTGAAGGTTATCAAAACTATGCGCTAAATTCCTGCAAGCTCGTCTCATAATAAAACTTGTCGATCTATTGGAAATGAAATTAAGCACAATCTGAAAGCAAAACTTGAATATATATTAACTAGAAATTCTAAAAGGTTAGAGGCATTAGGATCAAGTATCATCAGAAGTTAGCTCCATCTTATTCGCATAACAGATCTGAGAAAATAAAAGCCAGTACAAAATAAAATGATCTTAGAAATAATCTTATAAAATGTAAAACAATTCGTCTTGAACGATGGAGGGCGACTTCAAAAACTATTCTCAATGGCATCTGCATCAGTACTAATCCCAAAAAGTATGCTTGTGTAAAGAGACTTGGGTTACAGGAATACATTCACAGTTGTCCGAAAAACACGGCCCAGAAAACGTATCAATAAAGACTAAAGAATGCTGATATCTACATACGTAATACATGATTGTTCTGAATCACAGTAACAAGCACAGCAAACGGGCAGAGTGAGTCGAAAAGTCAGAAGAAAGAGTTGCCTAAAATATTAGGCTTTATTCATCATATAATGCAGATATACATGCTAAAAGACAAAGCAAAACATGTTAGTATACGAACGGTGTGAATATAAATGTGTGTACAAATAAACAATCATATCATTCTCCTCCACTGCGATTTGTAGCGTAGCGTCAGAGTCGGAACAAGACTGTTATAGTAACAATTCAAAGAGGATTGAGAAAACATAGTATTTAAACATTTCCACTTCGTAAGTTATAAGGATGAACACGTTGTTGTTGATTGATAAGGTTTTCGAGATTCTCTGATAGGTCACGAGCATTTGAGTTATCCGTAGATTCACCATTTGCCTTAACATTATCAATATCGGTATCGTCATTATAGGAGGTTTGTTCATCAGCAACAACCGGTTCATTTTCACAGAGTCCCATATTAGTTCCAGCTTCATTCATCAGTGCGTCGGAGCCTTTCGGGGCTAATTGACGGATAGATACTGTATCTTCTCTTCCATCAGAAAAACGAACATGCGCATAGTTAGGATTGCAATGAATTAGTTCAACTTCTTCCACAGAGGGGTCATATTTAGAAACTCTAGCATTCTTCTTGAGTAAAACTTTGCCAGGAACAGTAAGCCAGGTTGGGAGTGTGGTACCAAAAGTCGACCTTCTATTGTGTCGAAAAAGACGCTCGTGAGGGGTTTCGTTGGTAGATGTGCACAATAATGAACGGATTGAATGTAATGCGTCCAGCAGCACGCATTCCCAGTTTTCAACTGAAAGCCTTTTTGATCTGAGAGCGAGAAGGATCGATTTCCATAAGGTACCATTCATTCTTTCTACCTGTCCATTTCCTTTGGGATTATAAGGAGTCGTTCTACTCGAAGCTATACCTTTTTCCCGAAGAAAATTTTGTACCTCGGTCGACATGAAGGAAGAACCTCTGTCTGAGTGAATGTACGAAGGCATCCCAAACATTGCGAATATTTGACACAGGTGAAGTATGACACTGTCACAACTCAAGGTCATTTTTTCGAATTTCATCAATAGAATATGGTAAATTACGAGAATTTCATCAAAGTGGAGCAGTACGAGAAGATTCCAGGATGACAAAGAGAATCCTGTATTTGTTTTAAATCCAGTCCATTTAGAAGCGCACCACAACAGGATCGACTTAGTGCATCTGCTGCTTTGCTTTCTTTTCCGGGTCTATAGACAACATCGAAGCTGTAAGGTAATAATTCCATTTTCCAGCGCAAAATTTTATCGTTCTTCACTCTTCCTCGATTTTGATTGCCAAAAATAAAGGAAACAGATCTTTGATCAGTGACAAGTTTGAAATGATTACCCAAAAGTAAATGCCTCCATTTTCGAATAGCTTCAACCACGGCATAGGCTTCTTTTTAACAGCTGAGTGATGTTTTTCAGATGGCGTCAACGTCCGAGAGAAAAACGCCACAGGTCTTCCATCTTGGTTCAAAGTGGCAGCAATAGCTACGTTCGAAGCGTCAGTTTCGACGACAAACGGAATATCACAACGAATAGAGCTAGAGTTGCTACGGCTAATTCTTTTTAAGATCATCGAAATTTTGTTTCACAGAGACGGGCAAAGGAAAAGTTCGATTATGAACGAGTGAGTGATTTTATGGAGAAGCTGAGATGCACGGCGAAGATGCAGCAAATCCCACAATTCTTGTTGCGATTGCACATTCGACGGTGGTGGTGATCTGTACAGGCTTTAATCGGTCAGGATCAGGTTTAATTTTTCCATTCGATATTTGAAAACCAAGAAGAGTAATTTCTTTAGCTGCGAATGCTCTTTGATTCATTCCGGTCAATCCATATTTTTTAGCGGCATTAAGACACTCGTTGAGATTTGCTTCGTGTTAGCGATCTCTCCCTAAACTGTCACATTGTACACATCGATTGTATCTGTGAGATGTTCCTGTGCGATCATGCTGATCCATAATTCTCTGGAAACATGAGACACCATTCGTCAGACCGAAAAATGAAGTCTTTGTTCGTCATATACTCGCGACTACTAAACAAGAAAATGGACAAACATTGGATCAATTTGTTCAGATTCTGAAATCGTTAGCTAGGGAATGCAATTTCAAACCAACTACGGCCGAGGAAAATCGAGACGATGCTCTGCGCGATGCCTTCATTAATGGAATCCAGTCCAGTTCAATCAGACAACGTCTCTTAGAACACAACTCACTTAATTTTCAAGCGGCTTTTGATCAAGCGCGTGGTCTCGAAATGGCGGAAAAGCAATCATTATCATATCAAAACTGTTTGAATTCTGCACAGACTGCAACAGTTCAGCCACTCTGTCCTTCATCAACCTCCGATAAATCTACAGATAATCTTGTTGCTGCTGTTAAACAAAAATGTGACTTTAGTGGGTACGATTATCGATTAAGATGGAAATGTCCGGCCAGAAACGCCTTCTGTAAAAGTTGTGGAAACAAAGGACATTTTTAAAAGGTATGTCGCTCTAAGAATCACCGCCCAGTGGTTTCGACGCTTCATCCTACCATATCTGCAACTGTATTAGCTGCTGCTCCTGATTGTCTCACCAAATGTGTAATAAATCTAGAAGTCAATAACATAAATTGTCATGCTCTCGTTGATACAGGCAGTTCCTGTAGTTATGTTTCAGAAGCCTTCGTTTTGAAAAATAATTGGAAAATTCACTCCTCTCAAGAAACAATAACCATGGCGTCTAGCTCATTTTCGAGTCATACCAAAGGCCATTGTTTTGTGTCGATTCAATACAAATCATGTGTTTCTGAAAATATCAAGCTATCTATACTTTCTGATCTTTGTACTGACGTACTCCTCGGTCATGACTTCCTTGGATTGCATAAAAGTGTAAATATCTCTTTTGGTGGTCATAAATCGTCATTCACCGTCTGTTTACTGAAACCTGCATCTGTTACGTCCCCGCCTCTTTTCCACCATTTAACTGCTAACTGGAGGCCTATTGCTACGAAATCAAGAAGGTACAATCGAATGGATGAAATAAACAGATTAGTTTCTGATGGCATTATCGAACCTTCAACATCCCCGTGGAGAGCACAAGTTCTCGTGGTATCGAATGAGAATCACAAGAAACGTATGGTTGTGGACTACAGCCAAACGGTCAACAAATTCACACTCTTAGACGCATATCCTTTGCCGAAAATGGACCAAATGGCTGAAACCATTTCAAAATATCATATATTCAGCACTTTGGATCTCAAAAGCGCTTACCACCAAATACCTATCCAAGAACATGAAAAGGTATTTACTGCTTTCGAAGCGTGTGGACGCTTGTTTCAATTCCGTCGCATTCCCTTCGGAGTGACGAATGGTGTCTCATGTTTCCAAAGAACTATGGATCATATAATCGCACAGGAACATCTCACAGATACATTTGTCTATGTGGACAATGTGACAGTTTTGCGGGAGAGATACGCTTGAACACGAAACAAATCTCAACAAATTTCTTAATGCCGCTAAAAAATATGGATTGACCTTAAATGAATCAAAGAGCATTTTCGCAGCTAAAGAAATTACTCTCCTTGGTTTTCAAATATCGAATGGAAAAATTAAACCTGATCCTGACCGATTAAAGCCTTTACAAGATCTCCCACCACCGTCGAATGTGCAATCGCAACAAAGAATTGTGGGATTTTTCGCTTATTATTCGCCGTGGATCTCCAACTTCTCCGATAAAATTCACTCACTCGTTCATAATCGAACTTTTCCTTTGCCCGTCTCTGTGAAACAAAATTTCGATGATCTTAAAAAAGAATTAGCCGTAGCAACTTTAGCTTCTATTCGTTGTGATATTCCGTTTGTCGTCGAAACTGATGCTTCGGACGTAGCTATTGCTGCCACTTTGAACCAAGATGGAAGACCTGTGGCGTTTTTCTCTCGGACGTTGACGCCATCTGAAAAACATCACTCAGCTGTTGAAAAAGAAGCCTATGCCGTGGTTGAAGCTATTCGAAAATGGAGGCATTTACTTTTGGGTAATCATTTCAAACTTGTCACTGATCAAAGATCTGTTTCCTTTATTTTTGGCAATCAAAATCGAGGAAGAGTGAAGAACGATAAAATTTTGCGCTGGAAAATGGAATTATCACCTTACAGCTTCGATGTTGTCTATAGACCCGGAAAAGATAACAAAGCAGCAGATGCACTAAGTCGATCCTGTTGTGGTGCGCTTCTAAATGGACTGGATTTAAAACAAATACATGATTCTCTTTGTCATCCTGGAATTTCTCGTATGCTCCACTTTGTGAAATCTCGTAATTTACCATATTCTATTGATGAAATTCGAAAAATGACCTTGAGTTGTGAAGTGTGCTCTGAAATCAAGCCCAGATTTCCTTCGGCAATTCAAGGCCAATTAATCAAAGCTACCCAACCGTTTGAGCGGTTATCTATCGATTTTAAAGGACCTCTTCCTTCATCAACTCGTAATCGTTATCTACTGACGGTCATCGATGAATATTCTCGATTTCCCTTTGCATTTGCTTGTCCTGACCTTAGCAGTCACACCGTCATACTTCACCTGTGTCAAATATTCGCAATGTTTGGGATGCCTTCGTACATTCACTCAGACAGAGGTTCTTCCTTCATGTCGACCGAGGTACAAAATTTTCTTCGGGAAAAAGGTATAGCTTCGAGTAGAACGACTCCTTATAATCCCAAAGGAAATGGACAGGTAGAAAGAATGAATGGTACCTTATGGAAATCGATCCTTCTCGCTCTCAGATCAAAAAGGCTTTCAGTTGAAAACTGGGAATGCGTGCTGCTGGACGCATTACATTCAATCCGTTCATTATTGTGCACATCTACCAACGAAACCCCTCACGAGCGTCTTTTTCGACACAATAGAAGGTCGACTTTTGGTACCACACTCCCAACCTGGCTTACTGTTCCTGGCAAAATTTTACTCAATAAGAATGCTAGAGTTTCTAAATATGACCCCTCTGTGGAAGAATTGTTACTATAACAGTCTTGTTCCGACTCTGACGCTACGCTACAAATCGCAGTGGAGGAGAATGATATGATTGTTTATTTGTACACACATTTATATTCACACCTTTCGTATACTAACATGTTTTGCTTTGTCTTTTAGCATGTATATCTGCATTATATGATGAATAAAGCCTAATATTTTAGGCAACTCTTTCTTCTGACTTGTCTACTCACTCTGCCCGTTTGCTGTGCTTGTTACTGTGATTCAGAACAGTGGCCTAAGATAAAAGTGACCAATTTTCCATGGCAGAAACAGTAAACCATAATAAATTTGGACAGTATAGGAACAGCTCGTTAGTTAGGAAGGTATCCCGAAACTAGATATTTGATTTTTACTGGCTCAACTTAATTGTAGAGTTATTAGACGCAAACTTGAGCAAAGTCTGAAAGTTGCTCTTGAATGCTATTGGACTATAACGCCTGAAGATAAGGAAGCTGTTGTATTAGACAACAGCCAAAGTTTGTACCTATTTATCAGTGTAAAAGATTAAATAACTGAAAGTTAGCGAAACAAAAATTATCGTAAAAACAATATTATAAAATACAATCATAACTTTTTAACTTCCCCAATCTAAAGTTGCCGTTTAGATGCCAACGTTCTTGTTTACGAATAGTGGAAACATGATTGGTACGGCGTTGTCCAATCTTTCTTACCATGTGAAATCAGGAGATCGGTAATTATGGACAATATTTTCATCTTCAAAATAGTCCATCTTACTGCGTGTGACAACCAGTGTGGTGTGATGGTTCATAACTAGGGAATGTGTCTTGATATTACTATCCCGTCAGAGCGCCCCGCGATAATCACAAATTAGAGAAGCAACAAAATTCAATTTATGAAGAGGTTTTATAGATACTACTTTTATTTGAATGTATATCAGCCTTCTACAATAGCCGTCTATTTTAGACTTCAATCTTGCATTCGACTCAATGGATCGCAAAGTTCTATTCGATATTCTGTCGAGAAATTCTATTCCAGTGAAGTTTGTGAGTAGCATAAAGGCTCCTAACACAAATAATACTAGTCATGTTATGGTCAACAACGAATTATCGTAAAACTTTTCGACTAAAATTGGTGTCCATCAAGGCCGCCTAATTCTCACATTTTATTATCAATTTCATAATAGATGCTATTATTACAACAAACCGAGCCATAATAAAATTGGGTAGATAAGGACAACTTTGACTAAACTGCGCGGTCCGTGTTCGCATAATACTTTTTTTATTAGAAACCCTGCGCGATATGAAACAGAATCGATATCATTGGCGATCTTGCTGTAGATATGAAGAGAAGTATTTTCCTTAACTCTCCCTTCTTAGTTGAGCAGAGTAAACTGCAGGGTTTATTCTTGTTTATGTAAAAGCAGAGTAAAAGCAACCAGGGAGATGTGTTGTCAATATTGCTTTGCCTAGATTATGCTTTAATGTTCTACATTGCTATGTTTCTGTGTGTTATCCAGTGCTAAATCCATCCCTCCATGAATCTATATATTACACATTTAAAAAAATTTAAATCAACATTATCATGGTTACGATAATAAATACGTTTTTAAAAGTGGTTATGTTTTAGTTAAGCATAGGTTGTGAATTCCTGTATGCGATGATGATCATATTCAGGTGCTCATCAAGGTTCTTCGTTGGAAATCCTACGTGACATGGAATCGAATCCCGCCTAGTGGTGATTTTAATTCAGGTTTGTAGTAGTCACAGTTATTACTGGCTTGTCATAGACAGACAAAGTTCATTGCGAAGTTTGGTCTTCTTTATGTAGCAATAAAGTGAACATCATAGGAAAGTTTTATTTACGATGCCGCCTTGCCTTGAAGTTGACTTAACCAAGGCTTTGGCGAAAAGAAGTATAGCGTTCCCCTTAATGGAGGTAGGTATCTCCCTCATGGCTAGAACAACTTCGTCCTAAATTGTTATTTATTTATCCTTTACAGTGTTTAGTTTATAAGTATTACTTTTGTCATAAGCATGTTTTCTTCTGGTGTTTATTGTAATGCATCAATGTTTTTATGCCGCTAAATTGTTTGTTGTGATGATGTTGGTGTTGGTATGGTAACGTGTACGGAGCCAAAAGATAAACTGTAACATATGTCATTAGTGGCGTTGAATTTGCCTCAGGCCAACTAACATAGGCCAATTGGAGAGTAAAGAAAGAAATGGTTCTACAAGAGCATAGGACAGTGTAGTAACGAATGGTTGGCTCAGAAAATTGTGGGAATGTTGGCGACAATTCTGTTCCAGGATGAAAGAGTACACTATCGCTAGTTTCGCTTTTACATACCAGCTCTGAAGCTCGCTCAAGTAAGCCTAGCAGACGAATTAAGCGGCGGAAGGTAAGAAAATCGCTTGCATCCATTAAACCATTCGATTCTATCAATTTGAAAAGCGTAAAACAGTCTCTTACAATTCTTTAGCAACAAACATGATAGTGAATTAGCGCAATTTATGCCATTCTATTAAATGTGTAAAGATATTGCATAATGAGGAACACATACCAGACAATTGATTCGTTGAAAAGAGCTTCATGCTTCTCTGCACTTTCGGCAATCACTTCTCGCACCCGGCCTTCAAGCCAATCCATCAAGATCTAAATTATACAATTATGAATACAAAATGTATCAATGTTCTTTCCCCTTTAAACTGTATAACGTATTGCAATTTGACAGTTTAAAAAGGTAAAAAAACACGCACTTTCCTTCAATGCATCATATACAAAATTGTAAAAAAATTACCAACTATTTCTATTTAAATTCCAAATAAATGCACACAAATAAATACACAGCAAAATTGTAAATAAAAAAGTAGCATTACAGAGCATATCTACAACAATAAACATAAACCAGTCTCTCCAAAAATGTACACCAAATAGCACCAATCACATGGAGATGTGCGGAAAATTTCATCGAGAACTAGACATTGGATCCTGCGGTCATTTATTGAAAAGTCCAAGTTTTATACTGAACGACCCAAGAAGCAACAAAGGAAGCAAGGAGTCTACTGTGTGTTTTATGTCGATAATTCAGCATGCGTTAACTTTCGAATTGTCCTTTAATAAATACAAATATGGATTAAGCTAATAATGCCGATAAGACTGGCTACCGCCTGCCTGTCGTACGGCCTAAGATATGTATGACTACAAATCCAAAAACAAATAAAAAATCAGAAAACGGTAAGCAAGTTCAATCTTCTCAGTATTCAGTCTTAAGAAATCAAATCATTTAAGCAAAATTAGCCACAAAACTTGGCTATTTACATTCTACAGTTCCGCAGGATCTAGTACCGTCAGTTCGTCTCAAACCAGTGGCATACTACAACGAAGTCATGCACATCAAATTAAAAAAAACTACTAAAATAATAACAACTGCTTAAATGTTGTTCCTTGTGCAGCGCTTTCACCGTTGAATTTTATTCAGCAATTTGCTTGTTCGGGACAATTGACAGCACTCGTAGGTCGGTAAAATCTTGATTCATTTAAATTTTCTGGTGCACAGATTGTGTTTGGCAATAATTGAAGGGATCTCACTCGTCCTGTCACTCTGAAGCTGTTCATAAGCTGTTTTTCATAAAATGATGTTGGAACCAGATTTTTCGACTTTTTCCAAATTTTCTGGACTTCATTTCCAGTCCCATACTACACAATAATTGATTGCGCGGATGGTGGTAATAATTATTGAAATCAAGTTTGCGAGCTTGAAGTAAACACCAATCCCATTGTATTTAACCAGTCGTCGAACAACATACAAAACTACCGCCAGCCGCAACGCACTGACGCGTTTCGACCTTCCATGATCATCATCAGAGTACGACGGCAAACTGACTATCGAGGATCAAACCGCATTGAATATATATGGAAATCAAATTTAGATATGCGGCTCTCACCTCTAGCAGTCTTGCATACATTGAACTTGACTGGAAATGTCGGCTGCACAATTTCTATGCAGTCACGAACATTAGCTGTTTGTAGCTTTCGCCACACACATATATATAGACAATACAATTACACAATAATTGATTGTGCGGATGGTGGTAAAAATTATTTAAATCAAGTTTGCGAGCTTGAAGTAAACACCAATCCCATTGTATTTAACCAGTCGTCGAACAACATAGCAAAACTACCGCCAGCGCAACGACATTTCCAGTCAAGTTCAATGTATGCAAGACTGCTAGAGGTGAGAGCCGCATATCTAAATTTGATTTCCATGTATATTCAATGCGGTTTGATCCTCGCCAGTCAGTTTGCCGTCGTACTCTGATGATGATAAAGGAAGGCCGAAACGCGTCAGTGCGTTGTGACTGGAGGTAGTTTTGTTATGTTGTTCGACGACTGGTTAAATACAATGGGATTGGTGTTTACTTCAAGCTCGCAAACTTGATTTAAATAATTTTTACCACCATCCGCGCAATCAATTATTGTGTAATTGTATTGTCATATATATATATATATATATATATATATATATATAATATATAGTAGTGTGTGTGTGTGTGTGTGTGTGTGCGTGGCGAAAGTTACAAACAGCTAATGTTCGTGACTGCATAGAAATTGTGCAGCCGACATTTCCAGTCAAGTTCAATGTATGCAAGACTGCTAGAGGTGAGAGCCGCATATCTAAATTTGATTTCCATGTATATTCAATGCGGTTTGATCCTCGCTAGTCAGCTTGCCGTCGTACTCTGATGATGGTCAAGGAAGGTCGAAACGCGTCAGTGCGTTGCGACTGGCGGTAGTTTTGTTACGTTGTTCGGCGACTGGTTAAATACAATGGGATTGGTGTTGACACCATACTCAAAGGAAAAAAACAAGCAAATTTTTCATAAGTTGTTTTTTCATATGAGTATGGTGTCAACCCTGAAGTTGGAATTGGAAAGTCTCGAAAATTTGGAAAGCATTCGGAAAATCTGGTGTAAACGTCATTTTCAGACAAGCAGTTTATGGACGTCTGTAGAGCAACGGGACAAATTAGAACCCATCAATCAAAGCCAAACACAATGTGTAAAGGATTGAAGATTTTAATAATAACAACGATGCGCATGTGGTCCCCATCCTGGTAGACGAACGGGTCCTATACTACCCACTATAGCTTTGCTGATTCTGATATGTATGTATTGGTCCACCTTACTTCTTACGCTAATCTGACACTGGCTGAGAGAATAATGCTCTTTTGTGCAGTCGAATTAAAGGAACATCTGAAGCGTGACGAAGCCAGCGAAGTTGAAGAGCAATTGTTAGACGCTCGAAAATACGACTAAGGATGTCCGTGTGGTTTATTCATTGTTGTTAACCTATGTGGGCTATACTTCTAATACAACTGTGGTTGAATGCCTGTAAGCGTTTAATGTACACATGCATTGTAGACACGATCTTTTAAGCAGAATAAGATACTGGCGAAGTTCCCAAAGAGCTATTCTACCTTTCGCAATTCTCATGTTGATACGGATAACATGATAGTTAAAGTTGTCAATCACGTTCAAATTCTCTCGAATCCAGAGTTTTAGTGAACGATGGGTGATCCTGTAAAAGTACCTTTATTAAAAAGGTAATAATTTAAAACCTAAAGACGGAACCACGCCTACTAGTCTACCCAAGTTTGCCTGGGAAGAATTTCGATTGTCGAGTAATAATACGATATCGTCTGTATAATCAAGATCGATTACTCTACGACGATAGAGAACTTCAACATCTGCCTCCTAAACGTGTGCAGATTGATTTCCATCATAGCATCTATTCCAAAAATAAACAAAAAGGGGAGAAGTGGATAATTTTGATGAAATCCATTTCTGGTTGCGTTAGTTCGTTGTAGACCTAATCGAGAACAGCAGTGCTTGTGTAGAAAAAGCGTTTAACCAATTTGATGGGAACATTAATCGACAAAATAATGGAAAGAACCTTGCGATCCACCGAGTCAAATGCACCCTTGAAGTCTAGAAGGACGCTATTAAAGAACGACGATATACATTTCGCTGTTCAAGAACATGCCCTAAAGTAAAAATATTATGTACACAACCTCGTCCTAACCGAAATCCGGCTTGTTCTTCTCTGATATGTGATTTACTGGAAACGCATAAGATGATCGAAGCAAATAGCCTAGATCCGGATGGTTATCACAAGAATTACGATTGCTTTTTTGAATAGAGGGATTATTGTCGACTCATTCCAAGCAAGCGGCGCGGTCTCTTCATTCAATATAGTAAGAAAAAGGTTAGTCAACGCTCCCGAAATTAAATCGCCACCATCCTTAAATGAGCGCGGAGATCAGCCTTACACATTCTTGAGGCAGGAATAGTTTCGGGGCGCGGAACTGATGCAAGAGATCAGAAAAATTTTAATTTGAAGTGGTCAGATACTATATCAAGACGACACATTCTATTACTTATCAGATTTTTGTTGGAATCGTTTATTGTTTCGCTAACGTTTAATGTTCACGAATCGTCTACACGAATAAGTTAAATCAAACATGGGCTGTTACCTGATGCGAACAATTCTCCTATCTCTCCGGTCCCGATGGTCTAAAAGGATTCAAAATCGACATATAGACGGTGTTTTATTTGGCGTCTTATAACTTTACGAGTTTTAATATAGGCCGAGCTAGCATGAATTTGGAACCTAGTTTCAAGAATCTACAGACATTTCGGAGATCCAAAACCGTATTCTACGGGAGCCTAAAATGCCACAACCAGTAACACCCACATTGTGTATAGCAGATCTTATCATCGCCCATAGGAAGTTAAAATTTTCACTATCACGACCAGATAAGTTTAATACTTTCAGATATCTAACATCTTTGTAACAGCTTACCCCCACAAGAACACTATTAAGCAGCTAATGGAAAATATACACATTTTTTCAAACACCAAACATCAAAAATATATTAAAGCTGTAAAATGGTATTCTATAAACAAACCTGTAATTCCCGTAACTCATTATCTTTATCGTACATATAGCCAATTAGTTCCTTTTCAGAATGCGTCTCCGTCTAAAACATAAAGTTTGCCAAAAAAACAATACATAATATCAACACATAAGGTGCGAGATTAAATGAATAAGTTGTGATTGTCTACATGCTGTAAGTTATAATCTGAAAGTCAAACACGCAGTTGAATTCAGCCAGATTTTGCTAAACAAACTAGAGCAAACATGAAGAGCGGCGTGAAAATGTTGGAAAAGATGTAGAAATTTTTAAATATCACCAGCATAGCGATTTTTCACCGCCCTTGACTTTTTAGGTACTAACGGTGGTGAAAAAAGCTTGTAATGACAATTCTGCGCAATTAAATAATTATTACAGAAGAACTTTGTGATTTTCAAGGATTCAGAAAGCTATTGTTCAATGATTAAGACACATTAGCTATATATCAATATCGTGTTTTCTTTATAATTTAAAAGCGCATGAAGGCAAACTCCCTTCTGGATGCAGTGCTGACCCAGAAGTCCACAGTAAAGAGCTGATGAGTAAAAAAATATTAACAGATTCTATCAAGATTCATCATTATCCATTGCAAAAAATGTCCTTGTAATAAAGCTTAATCGAAAGAAACAGGACTAACAAATATAAGCCAAAAATGTTTTCGAAATTTATTTCACCAAATTCCATAAACTAGGTGTAGTTCGCGATTTAACAAATCCCAGTATAGAACGTTAAGGCATATTGAAAAAACTAGCAACATATAACACAATATTTATGGGAAGAAATATACATGAAGTGAATTAGAAAAAAGGACTTCTAAGAAAAATGTGGTATTCTACGTAAAATTTAGTATGGATTTTCACCAGCTTCCTGTATCTCTATTCAATGAAAATAACATTCAATTAGCCTACAAGTAAAGAGAATAGGCTAAGTTCCAAACATGTGTTGGCACATTGTAGCTTAAACCAAAAAGCTGGATTGATTTTTACTAATGAATAAACTTACGGGTGGCGATATCTGTGTCTGATTAGTTTGCTTGAGTTCGCATTCAAATCTGTCTTGATATAAGGCTCCAGTAAGTGACCAAATATCCTTTTCCAAACGTAATAGCTCTTTAAGACCGCTAACGTCAGGCAAGCTATGATTAAAAAGACAAGAAGACAAACGGGCATGCATGGGTGCTTAATATTTGCAAATGACACAAAAACACAAGATGAGTAGCACATGGATGCTAAATTTCAATAACATTTTATTTCGCGCTATAAGATGAAAATGATTAATAAAGGCGAACACAATATACTGTAGGCTAACAAAATATAACAACAGGTAAAATAAGAATTGATTATATCAAGGTTTCAAGCTTGATATAAACAAGAATCCCACTAGTTGAACAGTTGTCAGTATAAACAAAACATAGAATAGTGTAGAAAAGACAATTCCTATAGTAGACCTGTTTCTTTTTTTATTCTGAACGATTTAAATAATGTCTAGAATTTCACCACGAACAGGGCTCGAACCTGGGCACGTCCGCTTAGTTTATACTGACAAATGTGTTCTCACTATCACTCACATACACGCATACACAAATATATATATATATATATATATATATAATGTTTATATAAAGATCGCAACTTTGATTTAAATAAAAAATAGTTCAAATAATATTTATTACAGTTCTCTAACAGTAAATACATATACAAGCATAGACAAACATGCATAAGCGATACTTCATCTCTTTCCAACTAAACCACACTAGAATATTAAGACATATTCTTAAAAAGCAAGTTTGCAAACTCGTATCACTCGAGGACTGAACGAGTAGCAGTACGTAGTGGCGAGAATTATATCCTTATACTATAGAGTTTAAAGAGACATGAAACCCCTTTTTCAACTTCTCGATTTATTTTTTGCTCGTAAGGTATAGGATAGCAGTCAGAGACGAATACGATTGGAGGATAAGTATCTGTTTCAAGATAATAAGAAATTGAGAGAAACACGGATACGACCGGATATTGAAAAATGTACTCATGCTAGAAAGTTTTACGTGCTACGCTGCGTGAAATCAGTTGGCAGTCATAATGTATACTCATAATAAAGAAACAACTGAATGTCTGAATCCATAATAGCCGCTGTTATTCCTCATGCATTTAAACATCCATACAATGATAAAATATTGGATATTTTCACATTAGGAATCTTTAACCAGTATAAAAAACCAACCTAAATGCTAGAATATAAAACGTTTATATAAAAATTCAGAAAAACAAAAAACACTCAAAATAAATGTTTTACAAAAAGATAATGCCATTTAATAAATTAATACGTAATCGCATACAATTGTGAATTAGGTGTTGCGCACCTAGTAACAAATTAATTCAGAGGATCAGAATGGTAAATCATATTCAGCACGAACGGAAGGTGTAATATCATGTGCACATTCGTTTCGTGTTTAGTGGCAACACATCAGTAGGAGCCGGTACTACGCTGTCTACTCATTATTAATTTCTCCTGGGCAATAGGTCGATACAATCTCTTAATCGTCCCACATTCCTCACCAAAATATATAGTGGGTATTGGGCTTAGTACCGGCCCCTACTGATGATTCGCCAGAAAGCACGATACGTATGTGCACTTGAGATTATAACTCCCGTACATGCTGGTCCCTAAACTGGTATCATTTGTTTAGGGAAAGTCTCACCGACATCAGCGGTATCTCGCGATTCTGCTGTGGTGCCTCTTAGTGGTACAAGTGGAACAAAAACCAGTCAGCAAGCCGAGGGTGGCACCGGTGTGATTGGTCATGACCCTATTTTGACCTCTTCACAGCAAAAACAGACACCGACCTTTTCACAGGCTAATTCGACTATGCAAGAGCACCAGTCGCCTGCATGTGTTGATGATATTGTAACAGTATCCACCTTTGAGATCGAGAACGCTCCAATGGCCCTACTCGAGTTTGATGTAAATACAATAGAAAAACCTCACAGAAGTGAGCGAGTTGAGATGAAGCAGTCAGCATATTGATGGAAGCAGCATTCGAGACGCAGAAGTGCATATAAAATAACATTTGTATTTTGTTTTACTAAATGAACGCGTTTTATGCGAGCAAGCTCCTATAAATAATTGATTTAAAAAATCATTTTACTTGACCAAAATTACTTCGTCTGATGGTTTGGAAAACTTAGTAAGAATATTCTCTGTACAAATGAACACCCTGAATGCAGAGTAAATTATGAGGGAGTTTGAATAAACGACCCTCTGTCGGTGTTTTCATCCGAATTAACGTGTTTTTCCTATCTTCCTCAGAATTTGAGCCCATGCTTGGACCTCTGGATGTGGAAAAGTCACAGTTGTGGTTCGAAAAGTTTTTAACTTCTGTACAGGCGCAAGGTTTTTCATTTGAAGCACCTATTGTACGCGTGTCTGTCCAGGAATTAGTTGACCGTAAAGTTGTAGTCAAATTAGAATTTCCCGGCGACGTATGCAGAATTTTAACGAACAGCGTTTGATTACTTCCGAGCCAGGCATCTCAATAAGTGTTTTCAGAATTGTACGGACTCAAACCACTACCTGTTCATGTTCATGCTGAGTATTTGCCCGGGTTGCAAATGCATGAAGCTATCATGTTTATGCTGCTGGACTATACCAGATATGACGCAATATCGAGCCCGCAAGGAGGTCTGGATGAATGAAACCAGGCTCTACAAAGTTCGGCCATGATTTCCACCAAATTGGCTGCGTCGACACTACACATGAGCCCGTTTCAACAGCCTTCGCTTGCGAAATACCCTATTGGAATTCTTCACGGCATAACCAGTGAGTCTGGAGCGGACGGTGACAGTCAGTAGCTTGGAAGTAAGCTCAATACGTAAAGACACCAGTTGCGACCATTTCATCGCCTAAGCGGCAGCAAAATCTGTATCGTTCTCCGAGAGAACCGCCAATTCAATGGTGCAATATGGTTCGCCACCTAACGACCATTGATAGTCTTGGTCATGCCAAAAAGATAGATCCTTTGGATGCTCAGATTTGTAGATCGAGAGAAGACTTGAAGAGCTCTCTAGAGTCTGTTGAGGATAAGAAAAAGAAGTCTTGGAAACGTCGCCACACGTAAAGATTTTAGAACTGTTCAATTGTCAGTGCAATTGCATACTGGAATTGATGTGTCGGTTTTACCAATGATTTTTCCGTTAAACAACGTACAACCTACGTGAGCCAATTGGTATCTGGCTAACGGGGCTATGGCGGTGGTGTCACCAGGGCGTGGTGGATTTCCGACCGGCAATCGGATCTCCTATAAAATACCACATGAGCCCGACGACGGCACCATGACTCGGCGTGTGTTCCCCGCCACAAAAAGGGTTCAACAGCCACAGGATTACATGGACTCCTGGACAGTACCCCGTACTTCCGAATGGCGAATGAGCTCTCAACAGCCACCGGCAACCATGCAACTTACTGCTGCCTTGCAGACTGCGCTTGGATGTGCAAAGGCTAGAGGTGCGTCCTCGATCAAAAAGGCGAGTGGTGAGGGGACACCACTTGTACCAAATTCCCAAGAAACTCCATGAAATCAATGGAGCCGGCTTATCCTCCAAAAGGAGTCAGCCGCAGTAAAGTAAAGTAAGTAAGTACATGCTGGTCTATCCTTCTGGTCCTATTTGTTACTAGGTGCGCAACAACTGAAGCACAATTGCATATATATTAGTTCTATGCAACGTGATTATGAAGTTTAAAAATTTGAGTCCGAAGCTAGCTATAATCCCCCATCATCAATCAAGCAAGACATTATCATTGTGTGAAGCACATCACGAATCCGCGCGGATGTAAGTACATATATTAGTACCACGCAGTATTACATCAGCAAAAAATACTTATTTCTAACTTCCGCATAATTTTGAAATTCATAGTTATGCATGGATTAGATATAAAAATTTGGCCTTCCGTGCCTAGTAGTGGATTTAAAATGTGTCTGGCTTACCATCTTTCGTCAGCCTGCCTAGTTTGAGAAACTCTAAAAGGATTTCACCGCTATCGGAGTTACCAAACGAATTATAACGGCATACCAACTAACGCATCAACAATACAGCTGTAACGCGTTTATTGAATCACGTTCGAGATTTTTCAAGACACATTTTACGGTGTAATGCCTGCTATTTTATTTTATAACAACGACGATGAATGTAAGGTACACTTACCCTCTGCGATACAGAGAATGTGCAGACAGTTTAGGTAAAGAACCAACGGCCGACGAAGATAGTGAATGATATTTTTTTACCAAGTCAACCGCCGACAGATAGCTGATTTTCCACGCATCGTGAAAATTAGAAAACAGTGTACTAGCATCTGCCATTGTATAAATGAAATAATAAAGCGAAAATCAATTATTACGAAATTTTTAGACTGATAAAGATTTAAAAGTAAAGAGTTTTCATCAGAAAGTTGCTAGGTAATAATCAAGCATTATAATGCAGTAAAAGTAATTGAATTTTAATAATCATAATCATTGTAATCTAACAACGAGAAAAATTCAGAAATACGTGTTCGTTTACTCACTCATAGAGGCCGATCTAGAGTTCCTCAATAGTCGACATACAACTAATTATATTTAGTTAAGCATCAGTAAAGCATAACCTTCACATTATAATTAATTTCTGACTGCGGTGATGATGATTATGTGTGGGAATCGATTAATTAGAAGCCTCTTAGATTGTCAGCCACCAAAATCTGACTAGCACCTTGCACGCGGGGTAGCTGTATTTAAAGTAGCTATGGCGAAGTTTTATTCGAGCAGTGGACAAGTGCTCTTCGCGTTTGGAACACTTGCTCACAATGCATTACCACTCATTGAATTGCAAAGTAAAACTTATTTCAAGGCATAACGTTGTGTGAAATGACTGTATTAAGATATTATCGGTCAGACTCATTCTACAGTTATCAATGCGATTGATAAGAGCATACGAGGAACTATAGTAATTACGATCCTGTAAACTAAATTACAGAGAGCTCTTAAGAGGGCGTCTTTTGTGGACAGATGAACTACCAGCAAGGAGAGTTGATAAACCACGATTCGCATGATGGCAAGCATTTACTCTGAGGCTAAGTTAACTTCTCTGACATTCATGCAAGTAACCACAGGCAATAAATTCAACGAGTTTACCAGTAATAGACAGAAACGTCGAATATTGACTAAACTGTCATTTAGTAGTTACGGATTGATATAAAGTATATGAAAGCTTGCATTCCAAAAGAAGAATAACTGATTGGTTTTGCTTAGCTGTCTAAATAAAATAATTATATTACTGAAAATATCAAGTTCTGTGTAATAAGTACAAATAAGCTGTTTTAAATCGCGAGTCTGTAGCAATCACTTTAGCAAATAATTTGTTCATTAATTATTAAATCAAGGGAAAAATAAAATGAACACTACATCACGCATTAAAATTTTTGAATGTAGCAAAAGCTAAGATATTTGCATGTAAATAGATCGGGTCTCATAAAAAATTATCACCACATAAAAATAGGTACATAAGTAAGACACTGAAATAGGACCATCTAGACCTCCATGCAATACATGCACTATGTCATATAAACCACAAACACACAAAAACAGTAATTCTAGAGTTAAAATCAAATCAATTTTCGCACTTCACAGAATTAAGGTCCGCCAAAGAATATAGTAAATGATTATTTGCAAGGACAAAACCACAAATGAACCAGGATTAATAAATGTCCTATTTCCCAACGATTAAATGCATATATACACGACTGAACCGATTTAATGTTAGACAAAGGACACAAATAAGTATGTTTAAAAATAAAAAAAACATGATATACCTTGTACCTAATATGCTAGAGAACAAACCGAAAAAATACAAAAAGTATCAGTTACATACAGTTTCTTGCGGAGAACTAATATATAAATGCAATCATGTATTAGGTGTGGCGCCCCGAGTAACAAATTAGCTCAATTATCACCAGAAGGATAAGCCAAAGACAGCATGAACGAAAAGTGTAATCTCGTGCACATTTCGTTCGTGCCTACTGGCGACTCATCAGTAGGAGCCGGTATTACGCCCTTTAACCACTAAATATGTACCATATATATATATATAGTAAATGATACAAACAAATAAAATAAACTGTACCTGATAATAAAGCTATGGTCGCCGAAACTGAGATTGTACCATCCTATTTTCCCACATTCCTCACCCAAATATGAAGTGGGTAAAGGGCGTAATACCGGCTACTACTCATGAGACGCCTGCAGGGACGAACCGAATGTGCACGAGATTATACTTTTCGTTCATGCTGTCTTTAGTTTATCTTTCTGGTCATAATTGGACAAAAAGTATCGTTTCTTTTAAAAAATGCGTAAGAAAAATTTGATATAAAAATAAATAACACCACTATGAATGAACACAAATAAATGATTCATGAACAGAGTTATTGGAAATTAATTATTCGAATTAAGATGTTATTCCAATGATTAAGCAACGGTATCAACAGTACTAAATCATGGATGCTTTTAACCTCTTTGGAGTAAATATTATGTGCATACATACATACATACATACATGCATACATGCATGCATATATGCATACATACATGCATACATACATGCATACATACATAAATACATACATACATATATACCAAAAAAGGAGATCAATCACAGTTTCAAAAGAGCCTAATCAATAAGGAAAAATAAGCAAGGCCTCTCTACTGGACAGATTTTTAAGCCAAACACTGGCTAGTTATAACCAAGGCAAACAGAGTTCCATAACACGGTTCAATGCTGATGACCCACTAATGAACGCCCGAGTATAGCTTCTTAGCTCTTCAATTTTGGTAATGATTAATCTCTCTTGATCCCATCCTGGGGATCACTTTAACCTAATAAAATTTTTCTATGCGTTACCCCCTAAACTAGGTCAACTCTTAAAGCAAGACAGAAATTATGCATTATTATTTACTTAAATCAAGGTTGCGATCTTGATATAAACACCAGTCTCACTATATACATTTATTTGTGAATATATATTAAGAGTTGTATAATGTAGAGAAGACAATTCATCCGGCAGTACGGTTTAATCCTTTTTGGGAAATATTTACGTACTGTCCAGTATTTTCCGTGGACAGGTCTCTAACCTGGGCACGTCCGCTTCGGAATATGTTGCTCTAACCATTAGGGCAGTGAGCAAATGTGAATATGGAATAAAATTGTGTAGGATAAATGTCAATTAAAATTGAAAAAAATTAAAGAACTTAGAAGAATATGTTACGTGTAATCCGAACGGCAAGGACATTCTCATTTCGATCTTAGTAATATCCGAAATAGCACCAATCGAAAAATTAAACAGAAGAATTTTGTAACAGAAAAGCCAAAACACAAAACTTACCAAAAAGACTCGGATTATCTTCCATCATACTAGTCAGATTTGCTGAAACATTTCCGCACGCAGTCTATATTTCAAAGAAATAAACAGAAATAACGCATTTTTACACTATGTTGGAGATTTTTAAATTAAAGCCTATACACCGATAACATTTTAATAAATAGTGAAGCAACTTTGATAAGATAAAGAAAATGATACAACAAGGATAACGTTTACCGAATACCAACAATAAGGAAATGATTCCGTCAACGCGTAGTTCTATTTCCTATATGTAAAATTATTAGATCAAAACTTTTAGTGAAAAGCACATATGCCGAAATGGATAATAGTCCAGAGCACAGTACGCTTCGATCAAAACTGGGGAAATAAGATCGAAATAATGAAGATTTTTAACCGGACCAACCACGATTATAAATCTGCTCGTTTTGACTTCCAGGTTTAGTACTGTTACTAATAGAAGCACGTAAATCTTAAAGGAATTTGGTATTGCCTATGATACTAACCGGACCAATCAAAAAGTCTATTACTATTACTACACAGCATTACACCAGCATAATATACCGATGCTTTACTGTCGCATTCTCGTAAAAGTAATAGTTATTTGTGTGTTGTAAAATAAACACTAGATCAAATACTGTTTGTTGCAGAGAACCAATAGATATGCAAGTATGTATTAGATGTTACGAACCTAGTAACAAATAAGTTCAGTTGTGACCAGAAGGATAAACCAAAGGCAGCATGAACGGAAAGTATAATCTCATGCACATTCGTTTCGAGCTTACTGGCGACTCATCAGTAGGAGCCGGTATTACGCCCTTTAACCACTATATATTTGGGTGAGGAATGTGAGATAATAGAACGGTACAATCTCCTAGACGAATGTGTAAACCTATAGTAGTGAAGCTAACATCATATAAATGTAACTTCTACGCTAACTCACTCTATATAATATATATACCGAGTCTGTAAAGGATACTAACACTATGGCTATTGTGTTAGTAACCGATACTTACATTGTAGTATCGAAAAGGTACATGGTACTAACACCATGGTGGCCGAGTCGGTACATGGCACAAACATTATGGATATCAATTTATGCTATAGTTCACCGAAACTGAGATTTACAACTATTTCTAAACACCTGTTACTCCAGTAACCTACGAGATCGCATGTAACGCAGCCCGTACGACTGACTATGATCCGCTGGTTGTACGACCGGAAATAACTATGGTCACAAAGAACAATTTACAGTTCAACTATATGTAAGCAATAAAAATGAACAATAATTCCTAACGAAACGTACCGTAGATGAAGCCTTTAGCATAGAAGACAGGAATCCGTCGGTTATCTACCGCATAATTGAATAATTAATTACCTTTGATTGGTCGCATTCTGACGTGATTATCGTGCTGTTTATGCCCGGATAGGTTAAAAGCATGGCTATTGTCTGAAACGAAAACGAAATACTAAATAACTATTCGAAGCTTAACAAAGTATACAGTTAAAAGTAAGTTATGTAGATAGCAGTATTAATCATAGCCTTAAGCATTTATGCTATCTTTATTAAACTAAAGATTAACCCGAATAAATAAAAAGAAATGGTTTAACTTCAGTGTGCAATGATCTTCATCTTATGAGACGTGTGCCTCTGACATAGACTTTACTCCACACGGCTTGTTGTAGTGCCTTATTTTACAAGTAATTAAACTTAGGCACTTATGTTTTCATGTTTTTGATTTTTTAATACAAATGAGAAATTACGTGACTTTTACGTGGTTTTTTACGAATGTTTTTCATAAATTCACAGCATTATGGATAGAGAAAGCCTCTTCGTTCAACTTTTGACAACATAGATTCTTAAACGAGCAGCGATTGCGCGGGTGGTGTCAAGAATTAATTAAATCAATTTTGCTAGCTACATGTAAACAACTATTCTATTGTATCTAACCGTCAATCGCACGTACTGACGCGTTTCAAACTTTACAACAATCAACAGAGCACGACAAAAAACTGAAAAACACGGATCAATCTGCAATTCCTATGTAGGTTATGGTAAATCAGATTGGCGGCCTTCGCTTCTTGTGACAAAATCAGCAAAATTCGCATGTTCGTGACTGAACAGAAAGTGTTCAGATGATGTCTAATTTTTCATAGCTTATATCTGAATTGTTGTTTGATCCTTGTTTGTCATTTTGCCATCGTGCTCTGAGGATAATCAGGTGCAGTCACAAACATGAAATATTTAAATCTTTCGCCACATTTTAATATGGTACACAATTAAACCATTACTGACTGTGATGACAAAATTCATTAAATCAAGTTTGGGAGCTTTGAATAAGCATCAACCCAATTGTATCTGATATGATTGTTTATTTGTACATACATTTATATTCACACCGTTCGTATACTAACATGTTTTGTTTTGTCTTTTAGCATGTATATCTGCATTATATGATGAATAAAGCCTAATATTTTAGGCAACTCTTTCTTCTGTGCTTGTTACTGTGATTCAGAACAATTTATTCATCATATAACCCAATCATGGAACGCCTACTCAGACCAGAAAGATTTGATGTTGAACCTAATACACCAGATGCAGCAAAACAATGGAATCATTGGTATCGCACATTCTGTGGCCTCCTAAAATCAGTCGAATCCATGAATCCGGATAAATAAGACACTCTTATTTCCTACATCTCTCCTAACGTATATGAACACATCGTTGACTGTGATACATATGATCATGCTATCAAAACTCTAATGAATCTTTATGTCAGACCGAAAAATGAAGTCCGTTCGTCATATACTCGCGACTACTAAACAAGAAAATGGACAAACATTGGATTAATTTGTTCAGATTCTGAAATCGTTAACTAGGGAGTGCAATTTTAAACCAACTACGGCCGAGGAAAATCGAGACGATGCTCTGCGCGATGCCTTCATTAATGGAATCCAGTCCAATTCAATCAGACAACGTCTCTTAGAACACAACTCACTTAATTTTCAAGCGGCTTTTGATCAAGCACGTGGTCTCGAAATGGCGGAAAAGCAATCATTATCATATCAAAACTGTTTGAATTCTGCACACACTGCAACAGTTCAGCCACTCTGTCCTTCATCAACCTCCGATAAATCTACAGATAATCTTGTTGCTGCTGTTCAACAAAAATGTGACTTTTGTGGTTACGATTATCATTTAAGATGGAAATGTCCGGCCAGAAATGCCTTCTGTAAAAGTTGTGGAAACAAAGGACATTTTCAAAAGGTATGTCGCTCTAAGAATCACCGCCCAGTGGTTTCGACGCTTCATCCTACCATATCTGCAACTGTATTAGCTGCTGCTCCTGATTGTCTCACCAAATGTGTAATAAATCTAGAAGTCAATAACATAAATTGTCATGCTCTCGTTGATACAGGCAGTTCCTGTAGTTATGTTTCAGAAGCCTTCGTTTTGAAAAATAATTGGAAAATTCACCCCTCTCAAGAAACAATAACCATGGCGTCTAGCTCATTTTCGAGTCATACCAAAGGTCATTGTTTTTTGTCGATTCAATACAAATCATGTGTTTATCAAAATATCAAGCTATCTATACTTTCTGATCTTTGTACTGACGTACTCCTCGGTCATGACTTCCTTGGATTGCATAAAAGTGTAAATATCTCTTTTGGTGGTCATAAATCGTCATTCACCGTCTGTTTACTGAAACCTGCATCTGTTACGTCCCCGCCTCTTTTCCACCATTTAACTGCTAACTGGAGGCCTATTGCTACGAAATCAAGAAGGTACAATCGAATGGATGAAATATTTATCCGGGATGAAATAAACAGATTAGTTTCTGATGGCATTATCGAACCTTCAACATCCCCGTGGAGAGCACAAATTCTCGTGGTATCGAATGAGAATCACAAGAAACGTATGGTTGTGGACTACAGCCAAACGGTCAACAAATTCACACTCATAGACGCCTATCCTTTGCCGAAAATAGACCAAATGGCTGAAACCATTTCAAAATATCATATATTCAGCACTTTGGATCTCAAAAGCGCTTACCACCAGATACCTATCCAAGAACATGAAAAGGTATTTACTGCTTTCGAAGCGTGTGGACGCTTGTTTCAATTCCGTCGCATTCCCTTCGGAGTGACGAATGGTGTCTCATGTTTCCAAAGAACTATGGATCATATAATCGCACAGGAACATCTCACAGATACATTTGTCTATGTGGACAATGTGACAGTTTGCAGGAGAGATACGCTTGAACACGAAACAAATCTCAACAAATTTCTTAATGCCGCTAAAAAATATGGATTGACCTTAAATGAATAAAAGAGCATTTTCGCAGCTAAAGAAATTACTCTTCTTGGTTTTCAAATATCGAATGGAAAAATTAAACCTGATCCTGACCGATTAAAGCCTTTACAAGATCTCCCACCACCGTCGAATGTGCAATCGCAACAAAGAATTGTGGGATTTTTCGCTTATTATTCGCCGTGGATCTCCAACTTCTCCGATAAAATTCACTCACTCGTTCATAATCGAACTTTTCCTTTGCCCGTCTCTGTGAAAAAAAAATTTCGATGATCTTAAAAAAGAATTAGCCGTAGCAACTTTAGCTTCTATTCGTTGTGATATTCCGTTTGTCGTCGAAACTGATGCTTCGGACGTAGCTATTGCTGCCAAGATGGAAGACCTTTGGCCTTTTTTCTCTCGGACGTTGACGCCATCTGAAAAACATCACTCAGCTGTTGAAAAAGAAGCCTATGCCGTGGTTGAAGCTATTCGAAAATGGAGGCATTTACTTTTGGGTAATCATTTCAAACTTGTCACTGATCAAAGATCTGTTTCCTTTATTTTTGGCAATCAAAATCGAGGAAGAGTGAAGAACGATAAAATTTTGCGCTGGAAAATGGAATTATCACCTTACAACTTCGATGTTGTCTATAAATCCGGAAAAGATAACAAAGCAGCAGATGCACTAAGTCGATCCTGTTGTGGTGCGCTTCTAAATGGACTGGATTTAAAACAAATACATGATTCTCTTTGTCATCCTGGAATTTCTCGTATGCTCCACTTTGTGAAATCTCGTAATTTACCATATTCTATTGATGAAATTCGAAAAATGACCTTGAGTTGTGAAGTGTGCTCTGAAATCAAGCCCAGATTTCCTTCGGCAATTCAAGGCCAATTAATCAAAGCTACCCAACCGTTTGAGCGGTTATCTATCGATTTTAAAGGACCTCTTCCTTCATCAACTCGTAATCGTTATCTACTGACGGTCATCGATGAATATTCTCGATTTCCCTTTGCATTTGCTTGTCCTGACCTTAGCAGTCACACCGTCATACTTCACCTGTGTCAAATATTCGCAATGTTTGGGATGCCTTCGTACATTCACTCAGACAGAGGTTCTTCCTTCATGTCGACCGAGGTACAAAATTTTCCTCGGGAAAAAGGTATAGCTTCGAGTAGAACGACTCCTTATAATGCCAAAGGAAATGGACAGGTAGAAAGAATGAATGGTACCTTATGGAAATCGATCCTTCTCGCTCTCAGATCAAAAAGGCTTTCAGTTGAAAACTGGGAATGCGTGCTGCTGGACGCATTACATTCAATCCGTTCATTATTGTGCACATCTACCAACGAAACCCCTCACGAGCGTCTTTTTCGACACAATAGAAGGTCGACTTTTGGTACCACACTCCCAACCTGGCTTACTGTTCCTGGCAAAGTTTTACTCAAGAAGAATGCTAGAGTTTCTAAATATGACCCCTCTGTGGAAGAAGTTGAACTAATTCATTGCAATCCTAACTATGCGCATGTTCGTTTTTCTGATGGAAAAGAAGATACAGTATCTATCCGTCAATTAGCCCCGAAAGGCTCCGACGCACTGATGAATGAAGCTGGAACTAATATGGGACTCTGTGAAAATGAACCGGTTGTTGCTGATGAACAAACCTCCTATAATGACGATACCGATATTGATAATGTTAAGGCAAATGGTGAATCTACGGATAACTCAAATGCTCGTGACCTATCAGAGAATCTCGAAAACCTTATCAATCAACAACAACGTGTTCATCCTTATAACTTACGAAGTGGAAATGTTTAAATACTATGTTTTCTCAATCCTCTTCGAATTGTTACTATAACAGTCTTGTTCCGACTCTGACGCTACGCTACAAATCGCAGTGGAGGAGAATGATATGATTGTTTATTTGTACACATTTATATTCACACCGTTCGTATACTAACATGTTTTGTTTTGTCTTTTAGCATGTATATCTGCATTATATGATGAATAAAGCCTAATATTTTAGGCAACTCTTTCTTCTGACTTGTCTAATCATTCTGCCCGTTTGCTGTGCTTGTTACTGTGATTCAGAACAGTATCTAATCAATTGCTTAACATAACAAAACTATCGTCAGTACCACATACTGGAGAAAATTGTGCAACCGATAATTTTATTCTGATAAAATTAAAGTGAGGATACTAAAAAGGAGAGCGCCATAACTTGTACGTGAACTGCAGTTAGATCCTCATCAAATAGTTTACCGTCGTGCTTTGATGAATGTCATGGAAGGTCAAAATGTGTCAGTACGTGGGAATGACGGTAGTTTCGCTAGGTTATGCGACTAGTTAGATACAATATGATATGTGATAATTTAAAGTTCGCAATCAATGATTATTTAATTGGCTACCATAGGCAAATTAGATGAAATCTACGCACATTTATTGTTTGTGATTGCACAGAAATTGTGCAGTCCATATTTCCATTCTATTACATCTTATGTGTGGCTATTAAGGGGAGAGAAAAATATCTGATTTACTATAACTTATACGTAAATTGCGATTTGAACCTCACTAGTCAGCTTGATATCGTGCTCTGATGATTGTCATGGAAGATTAAAACGCATCAGCAGATGTGACTGACGTTAGTTTTACTGTTATGCAACCGATTAGATAGAATGGGGTTGTGGTCTATTTGAAAAAATTTAAAATCACATGAGTTGCACATTCTATAAATAAATAAATGACGATATTTGAGAATGAAAACATAATATTAAAAATATAAGTATATCACTGTCCGATATGTCATTATGATTACTGATCACACTGCACCGTACCCTTATTAAGAGACAGGAATATGAAAAAAGACAGTAAAGTGAAAAGACCTGGTTAATTCTGCATGATTGGCATAGACTTCTCTGGAGTTCATCCTTTAAGAGATGTAGATCTCCATGAATTCATGTATATATGTAGTTTCAATGGTCTGTTTACTGGACCCAAATTATCGTTAAGAAAAATCGTGAAAATATGTAACAACCATTACGAAGTCTCTTTTGTAGAATATTGTTTTTTAGCAGTGCAATGCAATCATCAAATTTAGCATGTTCATGATTTTCTTTTGGGGGATCTTATGATATGCACTACTATTTCCGCGATAATCAGATTAGTCAGCCTTTCCCAGTACACGCAGGGAGAGTTTCTATTATGGCTGGGTGCTAATTGGTGCCGTCATTCCAAACCATTAGTAAAAATCAGAGAAAATGTTGGACCTTCCAATATTGCTAACTGTTAGATAATATATCTGGCGGAGAACTAATATATATGCAATTATGTATTAGGTGTTGCACACCTAGTAACAAATTAAATTAAGTTTGCGAGTTATAAGTAAGCATCAATCTCATTGTTTTAACCAGTCAAACAACGTCGCGAAACTACCATCAGTCACGCATATTCACGCATTTTGACCTTCCATCATCCTCAGAGCACGACGAAAAACTGAATAGCGAGTTTTTAACTTTCTGGTCATATTTAAACTAATTTGTCACTAGATGAGCATCACCAATACATAATTGCATATATTAGTTCTATGGCACAAACAGTATCTAACTATTATATATTTAATTGGTGTGCAATGATTACCGCGAAGTGTGAAAACTGAACTCGATCAAGTTATATGGATTTAATGGGTAACATGTATTCAAAAATAGTCATAATTCTCAACGTTGGTGAACTACAGCATTTAGAATCCATCGTGTTGGTACCATGGCCTGAAACTCGGCTATCATAGTTCTAGTTCCGTGTAACTTTTCAGCACCATGTTGGTATCGAGTACTGACACAATAACCATAGTATCGTTACTTATACAGACTCAGTATATATATATATATATATATATATATATATATATATATATATACATACAATATATATAGTGAGATAACCTTGAAGTCCCGCATTTTCAGGGACTTTATATGAAGTTAGCTTGTACCGTCCTATTTCCCCCACATTCCTCATCAAAATATATAGTGGGTAAAGGGCTTAATACCGGCTCCTACTGATGAATCGTTAATTAGCACGAAACGAATGTGCACGAAATTATACTTTCATTTCATACTGTCGTTGATTTATCCTCCTGGTCATATTTGAACCAATTTGTTTATAGGTGCGCAACAACTAACACATAATTGCTGACTGTTGTTTGACATTTGGGTAATTCATTTCCAGAATATAATAATCATAAGAAATATAATAACCAGGATTAAGCTCGTTTAATGAAACGTGGCCCCGACCCTTTTATGTATACCAAAATCTCCATAGATATAGATACCATCAATTATGTCAAACACTTAGATATCATATTCCCTAAGTAGCTGGACTTCACAGTACACTTCAACCAAATTATATCCAAGATCTAAAAATGTGCTTTCTGTCCCATCATGTTGACATCCTCTTATTCTTTTGATCAGATTACCTCTCGCATTTTGTAACTGGTATTCCATCTTGGCCAGGATTATCGAGAATGCCTCCTGCTTTCTAATTTCCTACCCTTTTAGTACATTCGCCAAATAAGAGTAATCTACTTTGCACAGAAAATCTATACGAGTTTTCCGTTTTCGAATTACTCTCATCCTTGTCACCCATATGTCATGCGTAATTATAACTCCGCAATGCAAACCAACCATAACCCAAATAACTTTATTAAGATATGTATTTTTCCAAGTCCACAAGTTGTTGCAACGCACTACACATGGAGATAATGGCACTATCACATGATGAATTTAAGGCGGCTAATTTTCATTTATTTAATGAAATCAACAAAGACAACACGGATTGGTAAAGCAATATGTTTCTCTCTCCAGTATAATACACATTAGCGTTATTCATTATACTTATGCCTCCTAACCCAGTGTTTTGTATGGCCGAACATTTTTTACGGTCCTCATTGCACTATTCTCTTATAACGGCCTGTTGACAATAAATTAAATTCAAATGGTATTTTCCTCCATTTAAACTTCAATGGATCCCCACATCAGAAAAAAAACAGATTCACGTGAGTTCATTTTGAATGCTACACAAAAGATGTGCGCATTCTGATATAATCTGAAATTTTGTATTCTAAAGTGGATCGTTATTTCGTTTTTTTTCAAGAATTCGTTCTAGTCATTATTTTTACAGACAAAGCTACCTTATGTTTTGGTATCTACATGAGGCTCTGCTACGAGTAATACCTCTCTTACCCTTCTTGTACCAGCCCCATTTCAATCTTTACCGATAAATAATTGCTAATCATTGTTTCACTCACTTTTACATAATCCTGCTTTTGATACGTAACTTGATCTTATCAATTGTCAGGCCAGGTCATTGTTGTCAAAGAAAAACGTATTACTATTAAAAGAGATGGAAGAAGGAATAAAATTTTAAAGCGTCTCAACAAATACCAATTTGGTTTTATTATACAAAACTATTCCACGCTTCGTTAAAGTACTCGAAAAAACTGCGGGTGAATATCAGAAAATTGACATCATATGGAGCACAACGTCATATAAAGTTTTAGCAAAGTGTAAAAAGCAAAATTCAATTTCTGCACAAAATGCATATTAAAAAGATTGATAAAGCAGAAAGAATCACAAATTCGTCACGAGTAAATCAATTAAGCCTTCTGTTTTCGAGGTCCACAATTTTGTAAAGGTATACTGTAACAATCAGTAGGACGGTAAGCATCCCCCCTCTATTTTAATAAAAAGTTTGTTATAAATATTGGATAGCATCACTAAGTGACGAGGAATTTCATTATTATAAATTTGATCATTCTAATTATAGTAGAAATACGAATATGGTATCACAGGGTAGTGACCAAAGGGATTCCACAAAAATGGCGACTGCATCAGGATGCAATACGTGGAATGGCCACCAAAAGAAAACCGCACCAGCCACATCAATATTGATGGCAATATAATCTCACTACATACAGATCAGGCAACAACATCGATTGGGTTAATAATGCGAAAATGTTTTTCAAAATAAGCAAGATTACTCACCCAACAGAAACGTTTATCTCGGCCTGGTGGTCATTGTCAGAAAAAGTTGCGAAACTAGTGAGGAGTTAGGAAGTACATCATAGACAATGATGTATATAATTCTAGTTGAAGAACTTCAAAGGAGGTATCAACCCGAAAGAACTGAGCAAATGTCCGACTTGCAACGTCAGGAAAAGATGGGAAACAAGCTTCCATCTGATTTTTATCACAGACTGCTTGACAAAGTCATTGGGCTTCATAACTCTCAAGAAGTTGTTTCTGTGAGGTACGTTAGTAATTTGTTCTGGTACAGACATCTGTTTCTCTGTATTTGAATCATTCACAACTATATCTTAATAATACCACTGGATTGAACGCAATTATTCTTATTGATATCTCGGGAAGGGTCCCAAATTCGTCACAAATAAATTAATTGTGTACTCTTATTTTAATGTCCTCATTTTCATAAAGATATCAGCGAGACAGTGAGCAATCGCACTCCTTTTTAACGAATATTATTTTAATACAATGCTTAGCAGAATTAAATGACGATACAGAGTAGTTGACCGAAGTTAGTCTAAGAGAAGGTGCTGAATGGAATAAGGAATTACGTTGTTATAAATTTGATGGTCATTCTAATTATATTGGAAATACGAATCTAATATTTCAGGGGCTGTCCCATGATAGTGATCAAGAAGACTCTACACTTAAAATGAGTGATTCTCGGCCAGAATTTAAAAAAATGTCAAAATGAAAAGTAGCAACAGTAGCTAGTCAATGCCTCACTCATCCATACATAATCATACTTTTGACTTGTGTATCAATATTTCAAAATGTCGGGCCGATGTAGAGGAACATATCTCTTCCAAAAAAGTGAACAATTTTCAGTCCAATATTTAAAAATTCGAAACATTTATGTAAACAATGATTACCTAGTTATTTATAGCAAACAAATACCTACCAAGTTAAAGTAAACTAGTAAAAAAGTTTAAACATTAGCCCGTCAGAAGTATTAATTTTTGCCGGAGGAAATAACTTGGACTACACCGGATGGGCATCATTGTCAATCAAAGAAATATTGTTAGAAATGTTACAAATTAATTCGTTATAACATAATGAGAACTATTATTCCCATAATATAATATGTATGTTTAAATACACCTGGCAACAAAAATATGAAGCTTTAAAATAAATATTCAAGCATTGAAGCATATGCACAGATAACTACCTCATGGAATTCACGCCTCTAAGCAATAGGTTCAGTAGGACAAATTTATAATTACAAAATTGAAAATATTTTTGTAAAAAATTCAAATTTTTAAAAATTTAAAATAAACAATAGAAATGAGGAAAATAAGGTTGTTCCGTTTAAAGTTTATTTAGATAATGAAATTATAAAATTTAATGAATTTTTAAATAGAATTTGCGAAAAATTACAATTTAAAAAAATGAAATATAATTGAATTAAATTGATCGTATTTGTAATTGTTCTGTAAACGCCCCAGCTTCAAGTAAATGCCGTACGACGTTACAAACTCGGTTAAAGTGCCATAAATAAAGAGTTATTTACTGTTAGGGGGCCTGTACGGAGCCGGTCGTGCGATTCTACTATGCCAGAGGCCCTTTGGTCACTACCATAAGGGGGTCTCTTGGATGCCAGGCCCGGAAAATCCATATATGCGGAATGACCATCTATCTTGGAACACTTAAGTTCCTCTGAACTATCTCTTAAGCTACAATCCTTAAGTCCACTAGCCAACTGCTCTGTATCCTCAGTATTTAATAAACCAGACATGATATTATTAAATTACTTGCAATTTATATATTATATTAAATAAGCTTACCCGGATACGCTGATATCCACAGGATACTGAATCGGAATGATTGAGACCTTAAAACAAATATTTACGTTAAATACCCAAAGCAAATTTGTGGTTATTTTCGCTGATAATTAAAAAGTTCAAATCGAGAAGAAGATTATAATGTTTTATTCACAAAGAGTCGGAGATGGAACCACGCAGTGTCCCCTTGTACAATTCAGCCACTCAGTTCAAAAACTATCTCATTTTCCTTCGGCAAGACAAGTCAAATACTTCGACAATATGAACAAAAGAACTTCCAAAAAAAATTACAATATTTTTCAAAAATTACAATATTGTTTTACGAAACCAGCGATAACATCAAATGTCCAAAAATAAAAATTGATTTATTTTTATATGAGGGTTAATTTCTGTCCGATAATTAATTTAACCTCTACATACTCCCTCATGTTTAAGATGATTAACCATACATGATGTAGTCTTCATTCTTCGGTTTCTTGATGACTCGTCCAGACCGAGTTTCAACAAGTTGTGCTGGTACTTCACCAGATTTCATATTCATATTGCATTGTTCTTGATTCTCAGTTGTCTTGGTTTTAATCTTTACTTCTTTACCATATTTATTCGACTCTTCATTTTTCTCACCAATTTCTGAGTCACATCTCGCCTCAACTTCTGGGTACTTCGGTGAATACTGTTCCTCAGTCTCCTCCTCCGTCCAAATAAACTGTGGAATACAGCGATCCAGTGTTGCACATTCTACAGTGCCATTTACTTCTATAAATGCATTTTTCTCAGTCATATGATTGACTTTAAATGGCCCCTTATAGAATGGTAGTCAGACAATTCTCGTCTGTTTTTCGTTAGTTATGTATACATGCGATGCCAGCTTTAAATCTGAAGATACATAGCATTTGGACTTTGGACTTCTAGTTTTGGTTGGAGCTAAACGACTCATTTTATCTCTCAATGCTCCAACAAACCAATCTACTGAACTAGAGGCCCAATCGAGACAACTTGGAGCTTCTATTAGAAGATCTCCAGGTAACCTCAGTGGCTCTCCATAAACAAGTTCTGCTATGGATGTTCCTAACTGAACTCTGTATCTGTTTCGCATTGCCAACAAAACTATGGGCAAATCATGTATCCAACTGGATCCACCGGTGCAGCGTAATGCAGCCTTCAGCTCCCTGTGCAGTCTCTCAACCATCCCATTGGCTCTGGGATTATAAGCACATGTGTGTCTTACTTCTATCCCCATTGTATTCAATGATCTGATAAACAGTTCAGACATAAACTGACTACCACGATCAGTAGTTACCCTTACCGGTACACCATATCGCGACACCCAATTATGCAAGAACATAAGTAAGACCTCTTGAGCTGTCATGTCCTTCAGGATTTCTACCTCAAACTGACGACTGAACCGATCGACCATCGTGAGTAAATACTTTTGGCCGGAAATCTCAGGCATTTCTACTATATCAATATGAACATGCATGAATCGACCCGCTGGTATACCAATCGTTTTAGTTTCAGTTTTGGTATGACGCCAAACTTTACAAGTTTGACACCGGGCACATGTCCTTACCCAGGCTCTTATGTCTTTCGACATCTTTGGCCATACATATCTATCAGTGACCATCCTGATAGTTGCCTTAATGGAAGGATGACTGAATTCATGTAGCTGCTGAATTACCTTATACCTTAATTCTAACGGTACATAGGGTCTAGGTTGGCTCCTGGAGATTTCACATAATAACCACTTATCTCCAATCTTCCTGCGTGTATATGCAGGATTCTTTTCCAACACAGCTACTAAAGGATCAAGACCTTGTGCTTCCATCAATTGCTGGACAAAATCATTAGAAGATACAATAGAGCATACGAGTGACTCTGAACGAATCATATCTTCATCTGATACGTCTGGTCTACTGAGAGTATCTGCCACCACATTATCTTTTCCTGAGATATGACCGATAGTAAAATCAAATTCTGCGAGTCGGGTTATTTGTGAATTCACCCGCCGAGAATAATTTAGCCTGTTTGCTTTCCCAAGGATACTCAACAACGGTTTATGATCAGTTAATATCATAAACTGATGTCCATCTAGGTAGTGCTCAAAATGCAACACTGCAAAATAAACTGCTAGTAACTCCTTTCCAAGCGTATCATATCGCTTCTCGCGATCTTGGAGTTTCCGACTATAGAATCCAATCGGCTTGACTATACCATTTTCCCGTTGATGTAACATTGCTCCTATGGCTACATCAGAAGCATCTGTGACCAGCTCAAACGGCTTAGTCCAATCCACAGGTGCTAATGTGGTTATTTGGCTTAACAGATCTTTGGCCCTCTGGAATTTTTCCTTGTTGTCTTGGCTAAAATTAATAGGCCAGGACTTCTTGATTGTGCTTCGTTCACGAACTAAATGTCGAGTTAGCGACCCCAAAATTCCAGCTAAACCTGGTATGAACCGACGATAGTAGCTAATCATGCCCAAAAATCTACGCAACTGGCGTACAGTTCTAGGTTCTGGCACATCCTTGATTGCTTGTACCTTGTCTTCCAAGGGCTTGATTCCATCCTTGGAAATGGTGTGTCCAAGATATTTTACGGTAGAGCAACCAATCCTACTCTTTTCTGGTTTCACTACCAATCCATAATGTTCCAGCTTAGACAAAACGATGTCCAAATGCTCCCGGTGTTCCTCCCTAGATTGACTATATATAATGATGTCATCTATATACACTCTAGCAAATAAACAGTCTTGAAGAACTTCCTCTGTCAGACGCCGGAATGTCTGACTTGCATTCTTCAACCCAAAAGGCATACATAAGAATTCATGCGATCCTCCTCCAGGGAATCGCACTGCTGTGAGCGGTATAGATTCTGCCTCCATAGGTACTTGATAGTACGCCTTCTGCAGATCTAAAATTGTATATACCTCATACCTCATTATATCCCTGAGTAAAGTACTCTGGTTCGGTAGAGGATACGAATCGTCTTTCGTTACCGAATTCAATAGACGATAGTTACTACAAACCCTCAATTGACCTGGTTCAGGTTTGGGAACAACCACTATTGGAGATGCAAATTTGGAATTTGAACGCCCACAAATTCCTTCTTCTTTCAACCGCTTAAATTCTGCAATAGCAACCTGCTGCTTGTGTTGTGCTAACGGTTGAGACTTGGGCGAACAAGGTAGTGGCTCCACCAACTCGATTTGGTGTTCTATGCCTGTCTTTAAACCCTTGCGTTTAGCATTGAATGGCAGAAACACGGCCAGGTGTTTCTCGATGACATCCGCCAAGTCATCGGCGACGACGGGTCTGGGTAGTCTCACTGACCTAACTACTGAGGTCCCAGTCTCAGCATAAGTCACTATCCTAGTGCTTTGTCCAATGGTCCTAGATTTGGGATCTAAAGCGAGATTAAAATGGATCAAAAAGTCCATCCCAATGATGTTATCCTTTATATCAGCGACCAGAAAATTCCACGTAAATGGAGATTTCTGCCCCAATGTCACTGACAATTCTTTAACTCCCTTAACCTCAATTGGACTTCCATTAGCAGCCCATAGTTGGTAATCGAATGTGGGGCTATCAATTTCCACCACATCAGATCGAACTATGCTCACCTCTGCACCCGTGTCTATTAAGAAATTTAAGCCGCTTAGTTCATCAGTTATAACGAACTTATTGTTGCTTTATCCAGCAACCTCTTTAAGATTACCTGCCAGCCGAAATCTAACAGGTTTATGGACTGTATTACCGCGCGTTTCTTCCATCGAAGCTTCCGAACCTAAATTCAATGATTTTAATATGCCACGAATGTACATACGTTGGAGCCTTGCATGCGCAACCCCCCTGCGGCTCCTATTAGCGCGGGCTTCATTAGTTTTCCGGCAGCTTCGACTAGGCCACACGAAGACTACTCCCTTTCTATCGGGGACCACCCAACTTTGGAAATGTGCATCCCCCTCCTGACATTTTCCAAACTCGGCGTATTTGCGATGCGATATGCACCACTCGCGTGGTCCTTGTACACCCTCACGCGATTCGCCTCTCCAATGCTTGGAATTTGAACGTTGACTCCGAGAATTTACCCTACTTCTGTTGGAACTTTCCTTATTGCTTTTTATCCAACCCACATCCCTGCGGAGGGTACTTAATTCATTCTCTACGGTCAGGAGTCTCTCTGAGAGATGTCTGAGTTGCTGCTCCAGGCGTGAATCTGCGGTTACTGCATACACCTTAGGTTCCTTCTGACGATACACTTTGTCCAACCCTTTGAGCTTCTTGGGCCACTCTAGTTCCAATGTATCATATACATCCAAGGTGGCTCTTAGTCTAGCAGGCAATTCTGCTACAAATATACTATTTATAACTTCCTCAGATATATCAAGCCCGATGGATTTTGAAATAAGTCTGTCATAAAATTCAGATGGAAGTAGATTTCCCATCTTTTCCTGACGTAATAAGTCAGTCATCCGTTCAATCCTCTCGGGTTGATATCGTCCATGGAGTTCTACTAGAAGCTCAAATGCATTTTCTGGTTCGTTCTCAGTAACAAAATTCCTGAGTCTAAATAGATTCTTTTTAAATGGCTCAGGTAAGCACCACCAGGCCGAGGCAAACCTTTCTATAGGGTCGGTCATCCGTTTTAGTTTAAAATAAAATTTTGCTTCTTCGACCCATTCAGAATGGTTGTCTGGTCTGTACATGGTGAGCTTAACATTGCTATCCATAGAATTGCGGCAAAAACGATCATCTACATCATATCTTTCCGCATAGAGGATCCTGGCGCGGTCGCCATTTTTTGTAGAGGCCCTTAGGTCACTACCATAAGGGGGTCTCTTGGATGCCAGGCCCGGAAAATCCATATATGCGGAATGATCATCTATCTTGGAACACTTAAGTTCCTCTGAACTATCTCTTAAGCTACAATCCTTAAGTCCACTAGCCAACTGCTCTGTATCCTCAGTATTTAATAAACCAGACATAATATTATTAAATTACTTGCAATTTATATATTATATTAAATAAGTAAGCTTACCCGGATACGCTGATATCCACAGGATACTGAATCGGAATGATTGAGACCTTAAAACAAATATACCCTTTAAATACCCAAAGCAAATTTGTGGTTCTTTTCGCTGATAATTAAAAGAACAAATCGACAAGAAGATTATAATGTTTTATTCACAAAGAGTCGGAGATGGAACCACGCAGTGTCCCGCTTGTGCAATTCAGCAACTCAGATCAAAACTCCCTCATTTTCCTTCGACAAGACAAGTCCAAAACTTCGACAATATGAACAAAAGAACTTCCAAAAAAATATTACAATATTTTTCAAAAATTACAATATTGTTTTACGAAACCAGCGATAACATCAAATTTCCAAAAATAAAAATTGATTTATTTTTATATGAGAGGTTAATTGGTGTCCAATAATTAATTTAACCTCTACAACTGAAAATCCCAAGAAGTTCCGTAAGTGTGAAGACGTCCTAGACTCTTGGGTTGACTTAGGCTGTGGTTCTTTTGGTTGTTGCGTTGTAATTTCGATGTAGAAACTTTGTTGAAGTTCTGCAGTAATTGGCTCGTTTCTCTAGTTGTACAACAACAAGATTGGCGTCACTGATGTTGCCAATTGTTGGTTAAGACAATCCAATAACCAGCGTAAGTGATGACAACAGACAGCACGCATACGTAACGCACAGCAGAATTCAAACGAGACAACTGATCTGCATGGTAAATTTGCCGTGCTTAAATATCCATGTCATAGAAATATATGTCTACATGCATACTATTGGTTAACGGCAAGTTTCGCTTTTTTCTCGTTGGTACAGCTGAAATCGAATTGAATTTAATTTGCACAATATGTCGGAAATTTATTTTTGTCGTTACATCACTTTCCTCTCTGAAAAAAGAAAAGAAATTCCTCTCTGCGAGGCTAGATAAAAAATGAATGACAGAGTTCAAAGCAAGTTAATAAAAAAAAATGTACCATAAATTCAGGGCTTAAGTATGCTTGTTGGTTGCTTCAACAATGATATGATGCCAAGTAACCACTAGGAGTTGATACACAAATTGTTAGCTCTAGTGGCCGGTCATACCGCATGAGGCAAAATAGAGCAGTGTAAGATTTGGGAGCCGCAGCGTAAGGATTTCGAGGTAAAACACGACTGAAGTAGCTAGGTTTAAGTTAAAATCTAGGCAGGCTGTATTTGTATACGACCAAAGGAGCTAGAGCGTGTGCTCGACGTTTTGGTCAAGATATTTGTAGAGTGGTCTTTGTGCAGTTGATGAAGTTGAGATATGCATTGAAAGTGGCCTGTAACATGATATGAAGCTGATAACAACATAGTGTTGCTACACAAAAGCGTTAGCTTCAAGTGGCTGGTCATACCAAGATAGACAGTGTGATGTCATGTGTGAGAAATACATTATAATGTAAAAATTTATACTTTAAATCAAAGGTAACTGCATAAAAAAATAAGTACACAAACATTGCCTCAGAGATGGCATAATACCAAAGAACTGTTCAAAAATGCTACACAATTGTTAGCTAAGAACAGCTGGTTATGTCACGTGAGATAAATGCGAACAATAACGTAAGGTTAAAAAACATTTTGATAAGTAGAAAATTTAATGTTAAAAAAAATCAAATACGCGTTATGCAAAGCAGGCTATTGAGATTGTGGGCAGACGGTGCCTGAGACGTGTGTAGAAAGATGAACGCTCTCAGGAGCAGGCGGTTTGATAAACGGTTTCAACCTGTCTATGCTTACTGATGTCGGTGTAGCACCGTGCATAATAATGAAGTATTTGGATTATCTGAGCAAAATCGAGTAAGGACCGCGATACTTTGGTTGTAGTGGTGCAACAGCAGTATCGTTACGAACGAGTTCTCTCTTGCAACTATGGAGCTGCGAGTGAACGAAGACTGGACGAGGCGTATGTCTTGGCGGCTGTTCAGATATGTTAACGAAATGAAGTCGAAGGCGGATAGCTTCGTCTTGTGGGTCTTCTTTTGCCGGTAGTAGACGTGGGAGCTGACTAGGCAGGCGTAGATCCATGCCATACAAGAGTTGTGACGCAGATGTTTTAATGCATTCACGAATACGAGAATGCATGGCAAGCAGAACTAAAGGTAATGCATCGACCCAGTTGCCATTAATGGACGAGGATGCTAAAGAAGCTTTGAGTTTCCTATGCATTCTCTTTCCCATACCGTTAGATTGGGGATGGTAGGCAGTCGTCTGGCGTGAGGTGCATCCCATGTATCGCAGGGTGGTTTTGAAAAGATGAGAAGCAAGTGCCTCTGTCAGTGATGACCTCATTGGGAACACCATAATTGGATATCCATGCAGAGATAAAACCGTTAGTTACTTCGTCTGCAGAAATGGTGACAAGAGGTAATGCCGCAGGCCACCGTGTAAATCTATCGATCATAGTTAGAAGGTAGCTGAAACCTTGAACCTTTGTCAGATGAACTATGTCGATGTGGACGATGGCTAGGCGAGAAATAGACCGAAAATGTTGCAACTTAGAACGAGTGTGTCGTGTGATCTTGTTTTTCTGACAAATTGCACACTCTGAGACCCATCGTTTAACATTCTGCCAAAGTCTGTGACCCCAGAAACGATCTGTGAGAATCGGACAGTCGCTTGGCTTCCTGGGTGAGAAACTGAGTGAATTGAATCGAAAACCTTTCTCTGAAGGCTGGTCGGCAGAACTGGCTTGTTGGGCTGCGTACCCGTAAAGTAAACAATTGGTAAGCCTTCCCAGAGACGGCATATCAACTTGGTTGGGTGACGGGCTATTGATCTTTGAATATGAATGTCACCGCGTTGTTCAGTTCGCAGGAGAGTTGGCGTTAGTGCAGGTTCACTGAGTGCCACGGAGTTGACAGTGAATGGCGACGGTGAAGGTGGTTGTAGAGAGACGTCTGGCCTGGACAGGGCATCTGCAATGAAGTTCTGTTTGCCCTTGACGTGAAAGACGTCAAATTGCCATTCGCTTAGACGAGAAAGGCTGTCTTTCCACTCTGGCAGGGTACTTCGCGATAGATGAAGTTGCGTTTCGAAGTGCGCTAACTAGTGGTGTATGATCTGTGAAAACAACAAATCTGCTACTGCCAATGATGCTGATAAAATGGCGCACTGTGTCGTGGATAACGAGGAGTTCTCGGCCGAAAGTGTCGTATCTCGTTTCTACTGGTTGGAGATTTAGCAAGTAGAAACTGATAGGCTTTCGAACTCCGTCGATCTCTTGTTTCAAAGTGGCTCCAATAGCGCATTCAGAAGCACCTGTCGTGAGAAAAATTGTTCGTTGAAAATCTGGATGCGTTAGCATTGTAGCATTTGCTAACGAGTTGATGGCGAGTCGAAGTAATTCCTCGTCTTCGGATGACCAAGTAATGATGGAATTCTTGCTAAGTCCTTTTCGATTCCGCAGGTGCCTGCACAAAGGATAAAGTTGTCTTGAAAGGCCCGGAAGGAACTTGCGATAGTAGTTTAGTACTCCAAGAATTTTCTGCAACTCGCTAACAGTCCTCGGTGACTTGATATTCTTGATTGAATTCGCCTTTGACGGCAACGGTTGAATACCTTGGGGCGTGATACGATGCCCTAAGAAGTCCACGGATGTAGTTGCAATCTGCGTCTTGTCACAATTGATTTTGAGTCCGTGGTTGGATAAGCGTGAGAGGACATTTCGTAGATGCTTCGAATGAGATTCTAAATCTGGACTGAATACCATAATGTCATCGAGATATGACATACAATAAGCAGAGTCGTCGCGAAGTATGTTGTCCATGAATCTTTGAAATGTCTGAGTAGCACACTTAAGTCCAAAAGGCATGTAAAGATATTCGAAAAGGCCAAATGGTGTGATGACTGCAGTTTTCTCGATATCCTCTGGTGCTACCGGGATGTGATGGTAGGCTTGTCTGAGGTCAATCACTGAGAAGAAATTGCTGCCGTTCAGTTTTTCAAGTAAAGTGTTAATATTTGGAATAGGATATGCATCAGATTTTGTCACTGAATATAGCTTACGGTAGTCTCCACAGGCTCTGTACGATCCGTTTGATTTTGAGACTAAGTGCAGTGGTGACGCCCATGAACTTTTCGATGGTCTGATGATTCCCTCTTCCAAAAGCCTTAAGAATTCTTCTTGGGCAGCTTTCAGCTTAGCAGGAGCCAGTGGTCGCTTCTTGAGTGCAATAGGTTGTCCTTCTGTGATGATATGATGCATCGTGTTGGAGACTCGTAGCTCTGACTTGTTAAGATCGAAAAGCGATTTGTATTTTCGAAGAGCTGCTGATATCTCTGCTGAATGATGCGCTGGGGTTGGCTGAATGACCTGTAACTCCAAACGCTCGGAGGCAAGTGTCCAAAAGCTTTGTTCAAGTCCGGTGGAGGGGTCGATGATCTTTTGATTGGCAAGATCAACAATAAGCCGAAATTTTAGAAGGAAATCAAGGCCTATTATATTATGTGAGACCTTGGCAATGATGAAATTGTGAGAAAATTCGCGTCGAAGACCTCTGTTGAGTGTGCGGTACTGGCAGCCATAAGTGAGTATGGGCTCGCCTGTAGCTGTTGCGAGAAGAACGCCTAGCGACATCTCGGCCATTGAATCACCCTTGAGAACTGAGACTGTCGCACCTGTGTCTACGATGAACTCTTCGCCAGTTTTGAAATCAAGAAGGTGCAGAAGCTCGTTGGGCTGTTTGGCCGGGTCATGCAAACAAGTGGGCTGGTGATTGCGACCGGCGTTGTCCGTTTGGCTCTCTATGTGAAAAATTCGGCGTGGACGAAAAGAGTCGACAGGGATGTCGGATTGTAGTTGGCTTCTTCCCTGTAGCGCCGTTGATGCCGTTGATGTGCAGAAAGTACGGTCTTCTACTTCCTGCGCCAGACGTTTCCCGATACTGATGCACCCTTGCGCCTGCGGTCTGTTGTCCTTTCCGTCAGCTGTGGTAATTGGCACTCATTCGGAAATTCTTCGGAACGACAAAGACAGACTTGGCATGAATAAAAAAACTTCTTGTGGTTATAACACCAGTTCTTTGGGGCATATTTATTAAAGGATTGCGGAGATCTCGATCGCCGCCTACAGTTATAATTGGGCTTAGGAATGAATTTGGGTCGAGCATTCACTTGATTTAGCTCGGATTTGGTAATGGCCAATCCTTCTAGAACTTTGGCCATGTTCGCCACTGTTTTCTCTAAAGAGGAGATTCTATCATCTTGCGGGCGTGAAGAAAAGGATGATGGATTCACTTTGGGTTCCAAAACCCTATATTCTAACTCACATCTCTCAGATAAGTCATCTATAGAGAGAGTGTTGGGAAGCTGTCTGGCAAAGAGTTTTAATGTTTGGGGAAGATTGTTAATAAAAACAACCTTAGCCTCATGGTCAGAAATATTGGTTTTATACCAACGTTTCCGTAATTCCCTCAGTATTTCTATGGGGCCAAGTTTTGGCATATCTAACTGCGCATATTTGTTTATTATCTGCTCAGTTTCCGTGGGTCCAAGCAAGGATTCTACCTCATTTTGTAGGCCCAAAATGGGATTAGGTAGCTTTCTAATGGCCTCAAACTTAGGATAAATCCGTCGCTGCAATTCAGAAGGTAGTTTAGCAAAAAACTTTGACAGTTTTTGATGACTGTCATAATCAGGAAACGGGGAGAAAGCGGAGTCTACGCGCATAAAGAATAGTTCACTATCTCCATCCCAAACAGGAACATCAATATCTAAAATTGGACCTGACATTCTAACAATCTTACGGGATCTTAAAAGCATAAATTTATAAGCAAAATAAAAATGTATAAATATACTTTGACGAAACGCTTACCCACTAACAGCTTCCACATTTGAAAGAGAATCTTCCGCAGTTGAATGAGCGCAGAACACAGATAAATTAGTTCTTTCACAAAACACGTCAAAGTAACAGCTTCCAAAATTGAAATCTTCCGCAACTGAGTCTGTCGAATACGTAAGATGCAGTTTTGTACGCAGGAAAATTGAATAGAGCATATACCCAAAAAAATTCCCCAGAAGTATCCGACTTTAGAGAGAACACATATACCCAACAAAATTCCCAGAAGACCACGACTTTAGAGAGAACATGTATACCCAACAAAATTCACAGAAGACCACGACTTTAGAGAGAACATGTATACCCAACAAAATTCCCAGAATAACACGACCAGAGTAAAGAAGACGTATACGCAAATGTTAATCTATTTTTATCACAAATAAATTAAAAAGAAAGTCAATTTTATTTATACCAAAAAAACAGTACAGAACTCAATATCCTAGCGCGGTCGCCAATTTTGTAAACGCCCCGGCTTCAAGTAAATGCCGTACGACGTTACAAACTCGGTTAAAGTGCCATAAATAAAGAGTTATGTACTATTAGGGGGCCCTTAACAGGGCCGGTCGTGCGTTCTCCGGCAAATGCCGAGAAGTTCCGTAAGTGTGAAGACGTCCTAGACTCTTGGGTTGACTTGGGCTGTGGTTCCTTCTGTTGTTGCGTTGTAATCTCGATGTGGAAACTTCGTTGAAGTTCTGCATTAATTGGCTCGTCTCTCTAGTTGTACAGCAACAATATTGGCGTCACTGATGTTGCCAATTGTTGGTGAAGACAATCCAATAATCAGCGTAGGTGATGACAACAGACAGCACGCACACGTAACGCGCAGCAGAATGCAAACGTGACAAATGAACTGCAAGGTAAATTTGCCGTGCTTAAATAGCCATGTCATAGAAATATATGTCTACTTGCACACTATTGGTCAACTGCAAGTTTCGCTTTTTTCTCATTGGTGCAGCGTAAATCGAATTGAATTTAATTTACGCAATATGTCGGAAATTTATTTGTGTCGTTACATCCCTTTCCTCTCTGAAAAAAGAAACAAAATTCCTCTCTTCGAGGCTAGATAATAAATGCATGACGGAGTTCGAACCAAGTTAAGCAAAAAAATGTACCATAAATGCTTGGCTTAAGTATGCTTGTTGGTTGTTCAAACAATGATACGATGCCAAAGAACCACTAGTGATTAATACACAAATTATTAGCTTTAGTAGCTGGTCATACCGTGTGAGGCAAAATAGAGCAGTGTAAGAATTAGGAGCCGCAGCGTGAGGATTTTGAGGTAAATCGCCACTGAAGTTGCCAGGTTTAAATTAAAACCTAGGCAGGCTGGATCGTCGTCAATGTGTTTGTATACGACCAAAGGAGCTAGAGCGTGTGCTCGACGTTGTGGTCATTGTTAAATCCACCTATGTTGGATGGTCCACGTACATGTATGTCGTCAGTGTTTATTATTAGCGTATCGTCTAGACGAGCCTTAATTATGCCTAATTCTGCATTTAAATTATTCATTTGAGAAGTCAATGCCTGAATCAACGTTTCCAACCCATCAGAAGACATTTTAAATGTACCACAAATGCTTTATTTTTACTCAATTTTATATAGAATTTTGCTCGCACAACGAGCATCGAATTAATAAAACAAATTTACACATTAATTGATTTATGTTCACTTCAGCTCGAAGTCTGCTTTTCTCATTGGGCTGACTGCTTCCTTCTTATGCGGGCGCTTCTGCGAGGAATTTCTGTTGAAATAATATCTGCCCTAGATAAGACCCTTTGTTCATTATTTGTCATAAAGGTGGCTATTGCCACATCTTCCCCCCCCCCGTCAGGAATCGGCTTTCGCACTCTGCTTAAACGATCCAGTACAACAGCTCGTGGTCCATCGGACAGGCTAACAAAAACAGTATTGTGCTCTGAGTCCAACCTCTCCACGCGATACGGCCCATCTTTGACAGCCTGCAGTGCCATTTGCTCGACCTTCGCTACCATGACATAGTCGCCGACCTTTAGGCGAGTGCGTGTCGGTTGCCTTGCATAGCCTTGTCGCTGTGTGGCACCTACATATTCAGTTAACTGTTTTAGTCGTTCCTGAATATCCGCTATGGTGCAGCGCTCATGGTATCCTTGGATTACCGGTTCACCTGGCAGTCTTATGTGTCCTCCATAGACCATGGTCGTTGGAGCGAATCCTGTAGCTGTTGAGACTGTAAAGCGCATGGCCCACTCGACCAAATGTAATTTGTCTCTCCACGTTCCCGGGCTCTCGTGGCACCAACATCGCAGTACCTCTTTCATCGTCCTATGTGCGCGCTCAGCTGTCGCATTGGTTTGCGGGTGATAAGTGGCTGTGAGGTAATGCTTTATGTCAAGGTGTTTGCACCACTGATTAAATTCTTTCAACTCAAACTGTGCGATTGATCGGTAACAATAACTTGTGGTGCACCGAATCGACTGAGCCATCGCTCTTCTAAGCACGTTATAATCTTTTCTGTTGTGATCTTCTTCAGTGGTACAAACTCGACCCATCGGGTAAACTTATCGACCATGGAAAACACATAGGACACGCCGCCGCGAGCTACCGGCAGTGGACCTACCAGGTCGATATGCAGAAACTCGTTCCGTGCAGTGGCATTGAAAGCAATCGGAGTGACTTTTTCTCGTTTTTGTGGTTTACAACGTTGGCATGTAGTGCACTGTTGACAATAGCTACGAATTTCTTTGGACATGCCAGGCCAATACAATCGTGACTGCAATGTCTCAATGAGCCGCCCAGCGCCGGGATGTCCTAACGTTTCATGCCAAAAGGCCATTAATTCTGTTCTTATAGATTCTGGCACAAACCATTGCACTGTTTGTCCTTCTTTCCGCACCAACAGGCCGTTCTGTAGACTCAACGTTTTATATGGTGCAGACACCAATACGCCGTTTCTTAATTGATTGACTATTTCCTGACATGAAGCATCTCTTCCCTGTTCTTCAGAGACTTTTATGAGCGGCGAAACCCGCACAGCGGAAATTCTGCTGAGCGCATCGGCCGCCGCATTCTCGATTCCTGCTCTATGATGAATTGATATATCGTACTCTTCTAGCGCCCATTGTACGGCAAGTAATTCCTTTTCTGTGACGGTATAGTTCTGTTCCGCCTTAGTGAGTGTGCGACTTATATATTGCGCAGGACGTCCGTCAGATTGTAACACCGCTCCTATCCCAATATCTGGCGCGTCTGTAACAATTGACATATAACCTACCGGGAAAGTCAAAATAGTTGCTTCTATTAATTTCTGCTTGCATAGCACAAACGCTTCTTGATCCTCCTCCGTCCAACGAAACGGTATCTTGGCACTAGTTAACTGAGATAAGGGCTGTTGCGTAACCGCCATCCCTGCGAGGTATGGTCTATAGAAATTCACCATACCAATAAACCGGCGCAATTGCTTTCTAGTAGTAGGCACCGGATAATCCCTGATAGGTTGTACATTCGAATCTAACGGCATGCATCCGTCCGCTGAGACTAAGTGCCCCAAGAACCGCAGTTCTTGACCTATCTGTACCTTTTCTGGATTAAAATGTAATCGCCATTCTACAGCTTTGGCCAACATCTTCTGCAGCCTCACACGTAATTCGCGTTCAGTAGTGGCCCATATAATAACATCGTCTACGTAAGCTGTTGTACAAGTTAAGTCAGACACGAACGTGTCCATCATTCTTTGGAACACTTTTGATGCGTTTTTAAGGCCAAATGGTACCCGGGTGAATTGGAAATGACCTTGGGGTACTTGTACCGCTAACTTCCATCGGTCTTCGGACCGCACGCCTATTTGCCAAATCCATGTTTAAGATCAAGCACGGCGAACCTTTTGTCCCCCGCTAGATGTAAGAACCTATCACGCAGAGCCGGCATGGGATACGGGTCCGGTTTTGTTACTGAGTTCAATTGCCTATAATCAGCCGCCGGTCGGAGCGAACCATCCTTTTTCGTAACATAAACCATTGGAGCACGAAAAACAGATGTTTACGGTTCAAGAACGCCGGCTTCTATCATTTCTTGGGTTGCTCGAGTCGCTGCTGCTAATTTCTTTGGAGGAGCACCATATACTTTTGCTGGTTCGTAACCTGTCATTTAGTTCTAGCCATAGCTTAAACTGGTCGACCGTCGGCCTTGGACGCTCGCTACAATCAGGCAGTTGGAATATAATGTTATATTGGGTTTGAAGATTCTTCCACCACCCAGGCAGACAACTGGTCTCCTCCTGCAATTTAGGGGTACATATAGACTTTATTGAACTTATTCCCTCAGGTCGCGATAGGCATACACGTTTATTTTGACAGTCTATCGTCTTAAACCATTTTCTAATCGAAATAAAGTCCCAATAAGGGCTTTTGCGTATTCGAAACAACAAAGGCCATATGATAGACATTTTCATTTATTAACAACTTCGTGTCCCACTCGCCCACAGCCACCATCGATGCGCCCGATGCCTGACATAAACTTGCTTTCGTAGGTTTTACATTGTCCAATGGCCAAGTCAATGGTAGTACCGACACATCAGCTCCAGTATCCAATTGCATTATTACTGGCTGTCCGTTGAAGAGTTCTAAAAATTTAACTTTAATGAAAATTCTTACATTTGGCAATGTTTCCCACACTTCCTTTTCTTCAAAGGCCATCTGGTTAGGACCACTTTTTTGTTTGTTCTGCTGGTCTTCATTCGATCTACCCGTCGGAGCCACCAAAGGATTAATATTTGTGCCCTGCTCTCTCCCACCTTTATTTGTGAGATTGTGCACCCTGTTACCCCACTGCACTGGCCGTCTTCGTGGAGCAGTACATGGGTTTAGCTGGAGTCCTTATATACTGACTTTGCTTCCAGGCCACTGGCTGTTACCTTCTGTCGCGGAACTGCTTATTATGCCGCGAAGAATTCCAATACGATATGTCGCTCCTGTCAGATGTCGTAACTGGACCCATGCGTGGAGATACAGCTGCTACTTTGTTTGTCATTATGGCCGAACTTTGAAGAGCCTGAAGTCTCTCTTCAAGGCCTCCCTGGGCGCTGGATATTTCACCGTATCTGGTAGGATCCAGCAGCATGAACATGATGGCCTCATGTGATTGCAAGCCGGGTAAAGACTCCGTAAGCTTCGAGAACCACCGCTTGATACGTGCCATGGTATCAATGGGCATCTCACTCATTAATGGTTTCAGGCTGTATAATTCTAAGAACACTTCCTGAGGCCTAGCCCGGAAATGACCCAACACGCATCTTTTGCATTCTTCATACGTGAGGTCAACTGGCAATTCCAATTGGACTGCTACTGTCCGGTCCACTAATTCCTGGACAGCCACACGCACAATAGGTGCTTCCAATGTAAATTCTTGGGCTCGAACTGATGCTTCAAATTTTTCGAACCACAACTGTGGCCTTTCCACATCTAGTGGTGCCAACATCAGCTTAAACTCTGATGACGGTCTGAAATAACTCGTCGATTCGGCTGAAAACGCCGGCATATTTCCTCCTGATTCCTCTTCGGCGCGGTCGCCATTGTTATGTCCACCTATGTTGGATGGTCCACGTACATGTATGTCGTCAGTGTTTATTATTAGCGTATCGTCTAGACGAGCCTTAATTATGCCTAATTCTGCAGTTAAATTATTCATTTGAGAAGTCAATGCCTGAATCAACGTTTCCAACCCATCAGAAGACATTTTAAATGTACCACAAATGCTTTATTTTTACTCAATTATAGCTCGCACAACGAGCATCGATTTAATAAAACAAATTTACACATTAATTAATTTATGTTCACTTCAGCTCGAAGTCTGCTTTTCTCATTGGGCTGACTGCTTCCTTCTTATACGGGCGCTTCTGCGAGGAATTTATGTTGAAATAATGTCTGTCCTAGATAAGACCCTTTGTTCATTATTTGTCTTAAAGGTGGCTATTGCCACATTCATGATATTTGTAGAGTGGTCTTTGTGCAATTGATGAAGTTGAGATATGCATTGAAAGTGGCCTGTACCATGATATGAAGCTGATAACTACATAATGTTGATATACGAAAGCGTTAGCTCCAAGTAGCTGGTCATTCCAAAATAGGCAGTGTGATGTCATGTGTGAGAAATACATTATAATGTAAAAATATATACATAAAAGCAAAGGTAATTCAAATTTCACCCTATCCTTATCCGAAAAATTTGTGCCGTTGTGACAGCCTCAGTAACTAATTAATTTCTATCCGATCTTTCATTAATAATAGCCATGAATAAGAAAATATTCCTATTTCTTAGAACATACTTTGCTTAATTCATTTCATTTGGTTGAAATTGTTGATAAATTTATACTAGAAGATAAAAATAGATTAGTAAGCTTAGATGTAGTATCTATGTACACGAATATACCGGTACCTGAGGCTCTGGATTGTTTTAGACGTTTCCTAGTTGATCCTCCCTTAATATTAGAAGGAAGTATAAGGACGATAGGACACGTCATTGAGTTGATGTTTATTTGTATATCCTCCACTTATTTTAAATTTCGGAAGGAATTTTATAAACAAATTCAAGGCGTTCAAATGGGACAACTTTTGTCGGTCCCAATAGCTTATATCTTTATGCATTTTTTTGGAAAATAATCTGTTGGATAAGACTCAGCTGAAACCAAAATTGTACCTACGTTTCTTGGATGACATATTAATGATCTGGAACCATGGTGATAATGAATTAATAAATTTATTGAATTTAGCTAATCAAATAAGCGAACTCCAATTTACCTTAAAAAGTGAATCATCAGGTGAATTACCATTTTTGGATGTCAAATTAATTAGAAATGGTCAGAAATTGGGAAGAGATATTTCTAGGAAGGATACTTATTCAGGAATCCTTCTTAATTTCAAGTCCAGTCACCCGTATCGTATGAAAGTCGGTATCTTAAAGTCATTAACATTAAGAAGTCTCAAGTTAACAGATATAAAGCATATGAAGTTAGAATTAGGTAGACTATTCAATATATTCAAGGCTAATGGTTACCCTCCTCACTTAATAGATACAAAAATGATGGACGCCGTAAATAAATTTAATCCTAGTTTGAAGTACATAAAAACGGACTGTATATTAAGTAGGAAAGTGAAATGATTAGCTTTAAAATACAATATAAGGACCGTTTTAAAACAGCCCCTTACACTTGGCACTTTACTTCCTAACCAAAAAGAAAGGATTGAACCCTTAGAAACATCAGGAGTGCATGAGATCCCATGCAATAATTGTAGTCTCAAGTATGTTGGTGAGACCATGCGCCCAAACAAAGTAAGAAGAGATGAACATAAAACTGCATGTAAGTATGGATATATTGCTAAATCAGATCTTGCTCGTCATGTAGTGGAGACTGGGCATACTATCAACTGGGAGGAATGCAAACGCATAGCAATATGTAGTCGTAATAGGGTGACGAGATTGATTAGGGAATCTATAGAAATTAAATCTAGAGATAATATTATGAATGAAACAGCTGTTGAAAAATCTTTAGGTCCGATTTGGAATACCGCACTAGCTAGTGGAAGAAAAAGGCGATTGCATGAATTGGTAACTGAAGCTAGCTCCAGTAAAAGATTAAGAACATCGGATTAAGATTGACTGATTAGTGGGCTTATTATTCAAGAAATGAATAAACAATTATTATGAATATAGTCTTTCAAAATTTCATCTCTAACTATTCGTTTGATTTTAAAACAATTAGTGATTTCAACCCTAATTTTCTGTTTTGCACCCCCACCCTACCCATTGGAAATATTCTAATAATACAATATTTATAAGTAATAATTTGTCTGACGCGTGCAAAGAGTAAATTAATGTCTATTGACTGCAGTTTCATTTAGATGTACGTACATGTGTATCAATTATATTTTAACGAAGTTTTTTTTAGTTATGTATACACATACACATGCACATGCGTGGCGTGCGCCTATTTAATAGTATGCCAATAACTTTTATTAATTTGTTTATCTTGAGTACAACCCTAGTGGTTTGAATTGAAATTTAACATGTGCATTGGTCTTTTGCACTTCTAGTTTCATCATTCGTGGCATTTTCTTATGACGAGTTTTTCTAAATTACGGGTCTCCCCACCTGATAGCGGGGGCCATCTCAATTACGCCATTTGCTTTGGGTGTGTAAAACAAATAGTTAACGTCATTTTATATTGAGTGTGTAAAAGTTAACGCATGCAATTGATAAACTATTATTCAGCCACTCTGGTCTAAATTTGTTAGATGAAAACAACAGTTATGAAAATGCACACACACATGTGCCACGCGAATATCTAATGGAAGGTCAGTCTGAAGTATAAATATAAATATTATGGCTAGAGAAAATAACGCGTTTGCTTCATTTGTTTGTTTGTTAAATTTGTGAAACAAAATGCAACTGATGAAGGCCTACGCTAATTGTGGCCAAAATATATTGCAAAAAGAAAACTATTGGAACAATGAAAGCTGCGTTAGTCAAAATGCAGATCAGGTAATTTCAATTAATCCAGGTCCGCAATTAAACCAATTTTTCAATATGTGCATAATTTGCAAGAAAAACAAATCTGATACTGTCTATGATGCTAACAAATTGGAGCAACGTACCATGAATAGGGAGGAGTTCACGTCCAAAAGTGTCGTATCTTGTTTATAATAGTTACAGAATAAGCTAGTAAGCATTAATTACCTTCCAAACTTCATTATTTTCTTGTTTCAAGGTGGCTTCAATTGCAAATACCAAAGCAACAGGGGCGCGTGAAAAATTTTGTTTGAATCTGGATTTTGATAGTAGACTGGCAGTTCCTGTCATCTGACGTCTGAGAAATAATAGAGTTTCTGTTTATACTTTTTCCAAACTTGGATGCCTACATAACGAATATAGTTGTTTGTATAGGGCTAAATGTATTTTGCGATAATAGTCAAATACTTACAAGATTTCCTGTAATTTCAATAAAGTCGATAGTACTGGAAGATTTTTTGTCGAATTGCTTCAGAAGGCAAAGACTGAATATCCTGAGGTTAAATACAATGCGCTGGGAAATCAACGGATGTAGTTGCAATTTGCGTTTTGTTGCATTTGATTTTGAGTCATTGATCTGCTAAGTGTGATAAAACATTGCTTAGATGTTCGGTATGAGAGTCTATGTTCGGATTAAAAGCCTTTATTTAATAAAAATGTGGCATAAAACAGATGGAGCTGTCACCCAAATTGTTGTCCATGAGCCTCGTAAATGTCTGAGTGGCGCGTTTGAGTCAAAAAGTTATGTAAACGTATACACAAAGACCAAAATGTTATGTATCGGTTTTAGCCACAGAATTTAATTGCGATAACCTTTACAGGATATGTATGGTCCGTCAGCTTTAGGGACCAAGTATAGTGGAGAGACCCAAGTACGTTTTGATGGTCTGGTGATGCATTTTTCCTGTAGTCATGAAAAAAACTCTTGAGATGTTTTGAATTTGGCTGAAAAAAAACGATCACCTCTTAATTGCTATAGGTTATCATATTGTGTTAATATGATGAATCGTATTGGTGACATGTAGCTCCGATTTGCTAAGATTGATAAAAAAAATTGTGTTCTCAAAGAGATTTTGATATCTTTGTCGAAGTATGTAACGGGGTTAGCTTAATGAGATGTAACTTCAAACATTCGTAATTTAGGGTAAAAACTTTGTTCTAAAATGATCACTGAAATTCTGATTTGCTAGAACAATAAATAGTCTATATTTAAATAGAACATCGAGACCCAGCATGTTGTACGAGATCTTGGAGATGAGAATACTGATATCTTTAGCCTATATTAAGAGAGCGACGCAGAAAAGTGTAGGTGGTAATTTGCTCACCCTTGGCTATTACAAGTAAACCTCGTAAAGGAAAAGCGGCATTAACCCTTGTGAACTGAAACTACTTTACCTGAGGCTACAAAATATTTTCTTCAGTTCTTTAATCTAGAAGGTTAAAAATTTCACTGGGCTGCTTAGTCCGTTCAAATATAAATGTAGGTTGGTCATTTATAATGACTTAATCAGGTAAACTTTCTTCGAGATTGATTATATGTGAACAAAAGTTATCAATATTCCTGCAGCAATAGTCGTTTCAAATCTGATTCTCTCAGTTGTGTGAGAAGAATATGCTCAGTTTCATTGTTGTGGCGTTTAGTTAATTCTCCGAGCAGAGAAGACAATTTTGTCAAGTTTAAATATTCATTTGGTGATTTTAACATCAATTCTTCAGAGAATGTCGACGGAAGTATCTAGTATATCTCGATTGTCGTTCGTACTAGTGTCCTAATTTTGCGAGATTTTGATCGGTGGTTTTATTAACTTCTGTTGTGGCTAGGGCGTATCTTTCAAAGGTTTTAGTTACATTTGCCAGAAATCTCTCTAACGAAGATAACCTAATGACATCAGATGAAGGACTGATGGTTGGATACTGAGCTGACGTTGGTTTAAGGAAATAAATGATTAGAATTAGCTTACCGGGCATTAAAACAAATTTACTGGAACGCCTAAAAGATTTAAATAAAATATTAAAACATGTTTGCCGTCTCATTTTTAAAGTTATAATAAACAAAAGTTTATCCATATATGGAGTTTACACCACTCACCACAGTTTGATTTGGATAGCACGAATACTTACGATTGTCATGAGAAAAGAATAACGCATGTCAGGCATACTAATGTTTGGGGGTGTAAGTTCTTCAGTACCGTAAATTTGCTCGAGTGCATATAAATGACATTATCATATTTAGTCGATTTCCTGAAGAACACAGGGTGCATTACCTATTTATTTAAATAAATTTTGCGAGCTTATTATTATAATTAATATAACATAGCAAAACTACCGCCAGTCGCACGCACTGACGCGTTTTGACCTTCCATGATCATCATCATAGTACGACGGCAAACTGCATATCGAGGACCAAGCCGCATTACATATATATATTGAAAGCAAAATTAGATATGCGGCATTCACCGCTGGTAGTCTCGGAAACATTGTTCTTGACTGGAACTTTTGGCTGCATAATTTCTGAGCTGTAACGAACATTAACTGTTTGCAGCTTTTGCTATAAATATATGCATAGACAATACAATTAAACAATAATTTATTGCGTGGGTGGTGGTAAAAATTATTTAAATCAAATGTATCCTTCCTATTTGCAAAAAAAAGAAATTTTATCAGATGCAAGAAACATTTCTTTCCCATTATCTCCTCAAGTATCTACAAATGAACATATCTTTATATATAAATTGGAAAACAAAACAAGATAGAAATATGTAAATACAGAGAGAGTGTGAGAAAACGGAAACCAATCAGCTGCGTGCGTCAAATCCAGTTGAAGCTCAATGCCTGATCATGCTTTTGCCCTTCCTAGATGTACTATTAAAGAAAGAAACTAATAGTAAATTAAACAGAACAATTTACCATAAACCAACATGGTTCGCACAGTATTTGCATTACAGCAGTTTTGTGCCGTTTCAATATAAATTATTAACAGTTCGTGGTTGCTTTTCAAGAATTGACAGGTTGGTTAGTCAAGATTCAAAAGAAAACGAATATAATAAAGCAATTAACGATTTAATGTCTAATGGCTATCCCAGACAATTAATTGAATCAATTATTAAAAGGAGAATTAAACAGAAACAGACGTATTACGGGCCAGAAAAGAAAACAGTCTACCTAAACATCCCATTTAAGGGGGATGCAGTTTCCCGAATGGCACAAAAGAAAGTTGAAGCAGCATTAACACGCACATTTAATGCAGCTAAACTACGAGTGTTATTTAGGGTAACACACTTGCCTTTACCAGCAATCAAAGAGAAACAGCCGTTAATGTCGATATCAAATATTATTTACCAATATACATGCGCAAGTTGTCGATCAACTTACATAGGCCGATCGACCAGACGGTTAATTACTCGAATGAGAGAACATTGTAACTTAAACGCCTGTTTTAAATCAAATGGTGAATACACGTCTGCAATTGCGCAACACATCGTCGAAACATCGCACGTATGTTCTCCAGACGTAGCATTCAAAATAATTACTGAATGCAATAACAATAGGGAGCTAGCCACATACGAAGCCTTATGGATAAACAAATTGCAGCCGGATTTATGCAAGCAGAAGAAGCATGTTCAGGCATTGAGCTTGAACTGGATGTGACGCACGCAATTGATTGGTTTCCGTTTTTCACACTCTCTCTATGTTTACATATTTCTATCTTGTTTTGCTTTCCAATTTATATATAAAGATATGTTCATTAGTAGATACTTGAGGAGATAATGAGAAAGAAATGTTTCTTGTATCTGATAAAATTTCTTTTTGTTTTTGCAAATAGGAAGGGTACAATGAATTTTATTAAAGCTCGCATTTCAAAAGAATATAAATCAAGTCTGCGAGCTTAAAAAACACCAATCACATTACATTTAAGCCGTCGTTCAAAAGCATAGAAAAACTACCGCCAGTCGCACGCACTGACACGTTTTGACCTTCCATGATCATCATCAGAGTACGACGGCAAACTGACTAGCGAGGATAAAACCGCATTGCATATATATGGAAAGCAAAATTAGATATGCGGCTCTCGCCTCTATTAGTCTCGCGTTGATTGCATTTGATTGGAAATGTCGGCTGCATCAATTTCTATGCGGTCACTAACACGAACTGTTTGCAGTTTTTGCCCCACACGCATATATATATATAGGCAATACAATTAAACAATCATTGGTTTCGCGGGTGGTGGTAAAATTTCTTTAAATCAATCCAATTGCATTTAACCCGTCGATTAACATCGTGGTAATCTACCGCCAGGCGCACGCATAAAACGCATCAGAGACTTAACCAGAGCAAATAATGATGTTTTGAAGTCTTAAAGGCTTTTTGTGTGTGTCCTGCCGTTTCAAAAGTGAAAAAGGATATTTTGACAGTCTCATAATGTCACCTGTAATCAGATTTATGTCATCAAATATATTAGCCTGAAAGACATAGTACGGCAAAAGCTATGTTGTAGGCTATAGTGATTTTTGCTAATATAAATTGTACAGTAACACAAAAATGCTAAGAACTATTATAGATTAATTTGATAATTTTAACGTTCTAAACTATTCAAATGTTTCCGGTTGGTGCAAGCGAAAAAATAAGAGAAAATCTATTATCTGATGTTAAAATGTGCAAAGAAAACAACGTGCAGGTATAAGAAAATCCATGAGTAGAAAACGCATCGAGAACAAAATAGGGCTGCACTCTAGGTAGCACGTGATCGTTCTTTAATCAGATCAGATTGTACGCTTTTCGATTGGTCAGATATCGACCATTGATCATTGATTGTTCTGGTTGAATTTGATTACTAATTGCCAAAGCTATGTCTTTGAATCTTTGCACAACACAGGAAGAAGAACTTTAAAAAATGCTCGGACATATTTTAAAACCAAGATGTGTTCATGGATTAAAGAAAATGTATATCATAATGATTTTATACTGTTTCTTTAAAGGTTTCTTTGATGACATTATGTCGAAAAGCTAGTAATTGTTGCTACGCAAAATGCCAAGAAATGTCTGAGACCTGCAGCGTTATATTTCAAGATGAGTTGCAATAAGTGGTGCATGTTAGGGTTTCCTAGGTAAATAAAATCATTTAAATGGTAATGTTGTTGTATATATAATTATTGCCTGTTGTCGTTTAGGTAGATGTCAGCTCAATGTAACTGGCCATATTAAAAAAATAATATGTGAACTAAAACGGCATCCATACCATTTATAATTAATGAAACATGAAGGTGACGTAATTTTGTGTAAGAATCAATACTACTTGATCCTTTCTACAGAAATGGTATAATACTAAGTAAATGTTTATAACAGCTACAAATCTGTAAAATTAAGACTGCTAGTTATTATACCTGAGACAATTTTGTGCCTGGAATATGAATCATGTGTGATCTATATGAGACTATCACATGTGTAGGGAAATAGGATGCATGGGGCATAATATGTTATAAGTCTAACATTCGCATTAGTATCTATTTTTGTCTGAGCGCAAAATGAAGAGAATAGAGTAATTCACTTTGTTCTCGAAGCTGGTAGGCTATGCGAATTAGATAGCTGCGTACCCGGATTCTATGTAGAAACTTAGTTAGATGGAAGCATAGTGATCTCTGAAGGCAAGAGTCGCAGAACCTTTCGGTATTCAGGAGGGATTACGTCAGGTTTGGCATATTCACATGATTTTGCTACGAAATTTAGATTACTATATTCACAGCAAGTTTTGTAGTATCCATAATCTTTTGAGACCAAGAGCAACCATTATGATCAATATAATTTTGACCGTTTAATGACGATATCTTCATGCAATTTTGAGAACACTTCAATGGCGTCTAATTAGGCTGGGGAAAAAGACCTGTCATTAAGTGCAATATGTGGACCGGTAGTGTTGATATGATGCATCGTGCTTGACACACGTAGCTCTGATTTGCAGAGGTCGCGCAAGGATTTGCTACCATTGAGCTATGAATATTTTGGATGAAGAATGCATCAGAGATGGTCATATGATCTGCAAATGCAAACATTCGGAACGAGTGTCATACAACTTTGTTCAAGGCATTTGAAAAAATCTATGATCTACAAGTTTGCTATATCAAAAATGAGCCTATATTTCTAAAGAATATTGTTGTGAGATAGTTTACGTACATAACCGATATTGAGACATTGACAACATCAACTATAAGTGGTGATGGGCTTTACCTGTGGCTTTTGTTGACATTATCCATAAAGACAACTCTACATTGGAATTATCTATGAAAACTGAAACAGCCACATCTGTGTCTACGATAAATTCCTCCTCTGCTCTGAAATCCAGAAGACGCAGAAATTCATTGGTTTGTTTTGCTGAATCAAATATACAGATCTAGTGCTATAATATGTTGGCATAATCGTCTTCAGTACTGCCTTTGTTGGTTATTTATCTAGGATGAAATGAGAAACATAAACTACCGCAAGACATGTATGGGCATTGTTTATTAATTTTGTGTAAAAAGTAAATTTCAATTTACTATTGTCAATTATGATCGACCATCAACTGAAAGTGGCAATCGTTTAGGAAATCATCCAAATAATGCAAGCAATTTTCGTTAGTTTAAAAGAAATATTGACATTTATAAAACCATTTATTATAAGTATTGCTAGTTAAATTTCGAGCATTTTTAATGGGCTCAAGTTGGTCGCTTAAGCAACACAGAATTTCATTTAGGTGGAAGATACACTCTAAGCTCGACTCGCAATGATAATGGTGAACGGCTTTTGGATAGCTGCGCTGAACATAGACTATATTTAAGTAGTACAAATTTCAGACGTAGTGTTAAACGTTGTGCTACATGGCGTCCTCCAGCACCCGGACAACGGTGGACTCAAATAGATCATGTAGCAATTAGTTATAGATGGCGTGGTTGCATCCAGGATTGTCGCTCTTATTGGAACACTTATGTCGACTCGGACCATGCACTTGTCCGTTGTAGATTTGCTCTAAAATTTTCCGGGAAAATAATTAAGAATAAACCCCAAATTGATGTAGGCAAACTCGAACAACCGTCCATCCGACAAAACTATGAAAATATTCTTAAGGCTAATCTAACTGGTCTGAATAGCGAAAATCCGAATATACTTTGGTCCAAGATAAGTTCCACTATGCACAATGCAGGTACTACTGTATGTGGCATAGCAGGCCCCCGTAGAAATAATCACTGGCTCTCTGTAAAATCTATGGAGATACTCGAAATAAGGCGCCAAATTCCACCTGGCTCGACTCATAATAATACCCGTCGCAATATAAGACGCCAACTTAAGCGCAGTCTAAAAGGCGATCTCGAAAACTTTTGGAGCAGAAAGGCTGAAGAAATGGAAGTAGCTTTCGCGTCAGGTAACAGTCGCTGTTTGTTCCAACTTATACGCACAACAGGTCCGAGAAAGTTAAAAGTTAGCGAAACTATAAATGATAGTAACAACGAATTAATAACCGATAAAATAAGTCGTCTTGACAGGTGGGCTGAACACTTTAGAGATCAATTTTCTTGGCCACCCGCGTCAGTTCCGCTTCCCGAAAGCATGTCTGCATCAACAGTGTGGAATGTTAGTCCCGAAGAACCATCCGAGTTAGAAGTACGCGATGCAATCCTATCTCTTAAGCGCCGCAAAGCCGCCGGCCCCGATGATCTGCTTCCGGGATTGTTTAAGGATGGTGGCGATATAATTTCAGGAGCGTTGACCAAACTTTTTCATACTATATGGAATGAGGAAACCGTACCACTTGACTGGAATGAGTCGACCATCATTCCCATCTTCAAAAAAGGCAATCGTAATTCGTGCGATAACCATCGTGGTATAAGTTTGACTCCGGTCGTATCAAGGTTATTTGCTTCGATTATCCTACGTCGTCTTAGCGCTTCACGTGAATCACAAACAAGAGAAGAACAGGCCGGATTCCGCGCAGGACGAGGTTGTATAGATAATATTTTTACGTTAAGGCAAGTTCTCGAACAGAGACATTTATATCACCGT
>JAQBSW010001967.1:0-116096 GCA_029291075.1 Eudiplozoon nipponicum | reverse complement strand
ATATATATATATATATATATATATATATATATATATATATAAAATATGGAGTGATTTAGCGTTGATGTTGCCTTGTTAAAGACTTTATACGATGTGAGCTTCACTACTGCAGGTTTACACTTTAGTATAGGGCATTGTACCGTCTTTATTTCCCACATACCTCAACCAAATATATAATGGATAAATGGCGAAAAACCGGGTCTTTTAGATGAGTGGTCAGTAAGCAAGAAACGATTGTGAACAGGATTAAACATTCCTTAAATGCTGTCTTTGTTTCATTCCTTTGGTTATTTTTGAAATAATTTGTTACCAGGTGCCAACATATAACGCATAATTGTATATATATTAGTTCTCCGCCACAAACAATGTTTACCGTAATATATTGTATTGATTGTTATCATGATTACTGCCAAATGTGATAAATGATATCGATCAAGGACACAGTGTAGGTAATTACTAAAGTAGCAAGTGTTCAGTAGTAGTTTGAATACTCAATTTCGTGAACTCTAGCATACATTGATATCCTCTGTGCTAGTACCATGTAACGATTCGTTAACTATTGTGTTAGTACCATGTGCTTTTTCGGTATTATAATATTGATATCGGATACTGACATAACAGAAAATGTGTTCGTATACTTTACAGACTTCGTATTTATGATAGATAGAGTGCGCCCCGTTGAACACGCATTGTCGAATACTTTATAAAACGTTAGCATTACTACTTCACGCTTGCACATTAGAGATTATTCTTTTCGTTCATGCTGTCTTTGCTTTATCCTTCTGGTTATATTTTAACGATGTATTAATATTTTCGCAAGATCTAATACACAGTTGCATATATATTAATTATCTGCTAAAAACGACGACTGCCTTTGAAATCTAAACTAACTGTATATGTTATGTAATTGGTTGCGAATGCAGACCGTTTGGAACACCCAGTCTATGCTGGATAACTTCAATCCTCGGTGGCTCATCATATATTTCTCAACCGCATGCCAATAAGGAGGTAATTGCGGGTAATGAACAAATGTATCTCGACAACATTTGTATTACATACAAGAGTCCTATAGATTACTTTGAGTAATTTTGCCGCAAGTGCGATAACCCAATCACATTTTTCGCAAAGAGCAATTAACGCCACTTTAACGCGCCATACACGCGTTCTAGTAGACCGTTACATTTATTATTGAACGATGTTGTTCTTTGCACAATCTTAATTTATATTCTAAATAATATAACTGCGTTTGTCTTTTTTCGTTTAGTTGGAAATCATGTGGCATCTATTTGGGCACAATGTTCCAAAAAACATCCCCAATCTGTCATTACTGAACAGACAACACACTACATGGGGAATTGTTATTGAAATAAAAATTTGTATAATTAAACAAACATTGATTTGGCCGGCAGTAATAATAATTACAAAAATCAAGTTTGCGATATTGATATAAGCACCTGACCTATTAATTACTTACATATGATATGATAAACTAAGAATTCTGTAATGTAGAATAGGTAATTATTCTGGGAGACTGGTTTCGTCCTTATTGATAACTCCTCACTTATTGTAAATAGTTGCAGAAAATACTTCCTATTTCCATCATATAATAGAGAAAGTCTTTTTTATTCTTATTTGTTAATTTAAATACCCAGTTTCAAATCTGTCAATATAAAAACATTATTTGCAATCTTTAAATTTAATTATAGAAAACGGGATCTCACAGTGAATTCATCAAAACTTGACAAATTGTAAATTATGGACTTCAGGATTGAAAAATAAGAAATATTCAGATCTTTACATAACACCCATTAAAGTTAAGATCACATTTATGCATAAATTTAATGCAGCAATCTTCCGAAATGTTTCTTAAACATCGGAGAATTTATCTCTGAAGCGCTGATAATGGAAAAAGTTTGCTTTCTAAATCCTGAATATCATCATCATGTATAGCCATAAAAAAACCAAAATTGACTAATGCTTCACTGTTGTAACACTATGAGAAACAAACGTGATAATTCCTATTGTTCATGGATAAATGTGGACTGTAGAAGAACAGTTTGTCACTCATACACATTAGACAGGTCTGTCCAACTGTACGTTATTTCTTAACACAAGATATTGCGTGTATAGTGTTTAACAGGTGCTATTAACTATGGTACTTTAGTAAAATCAAAAAGTTCATAAGATTATACATTAAGTTCATGTTTATTTTCAAATAGGGCCTGATTTCTAGTTTGCTTCTCCGTAAGTAGTAGTTAATGCCCCAATGCACTTTTTAATCCATTTGGTCGTAGATCCGCGAAAAATGTTAAAAATGATAATTTGTCTATAGAACCAACAAAAGTTTGGGTAACCATATTTTAATATTTATTATAAAAATATTATTTGATAGTGTAAACTATCAAAACTAAAGGCTAAATAGTATTATAATTACTAAAATACAAACTAATTGTAAAATAAAGTATATCAAAAAGTATTATAGTGGAAATGATTTTTACTTTGAAATCAAAATAATCAAAATGTTTAAAGAAAGCTTAGAAAATGATAAAAACGAATGCCTAATTCAACGATTATGTTCGAAATTACGCGTGTCTTATTTTGGTCATTTTATGTGGCTCTTTTTTTTGCTAGAATCATATTTGTAATTGCTAATATCTGTGAAAAATATAATTAGCATTTGCAAAAAATACTGAAAACTGGTAGTTTCAATACCAACATTCGAACTGAATTTATGGCAAAGATTATGCGTGGAATCCGTATTGCGTGTTTTTTAGCGTGATCTAGTCTACAACGCCATAAATTCAAAAAATGTCCTGCATTGAAGGGCACTCTTTTCACCGTAATACATGGGTGAGCTGAAGAATTGTTTATATGTAATAATTTATGATTTTCATTTAAACTCAAATGTTCTTCTAGTGCTCCCTTTATAACGCCAACCTTCTTTAGAATAGAATAGAATAGAATAGAATATCTTTATTTGGATTCAAACCACACATGTTCCATTAAATAATAAAATTAGAAAATGTACAATATAAAAAGATATCACATCACATATATATGTGCAATTAAGTGTACTGTACAGTTTATCGGCATCTGAAAGATCAGCTGTAAACAGTGATAGATTCTTAATCAAAATTGAAAATTTAAGTTATAACTCGAATATTACATTTGTTGCTGAAACAATTAATCTTGGCTTTTATTTAACCATGAAAAAGTATTATCATAATCAAAATTAAAAATATCATCAGGATTAAACACTTTTTCTAGTTCGGTAGATAAAAATTTAAAAGACATTTTAGTTGGAGGCGTTTCTCTAAGCCCCTTTGGCAAGTGATTATAAATTTTGTAAATTTTTGAAAACGAGAACAGCTTGCTCGCAACATTCCCAATCAAAGGTGGAGATATTGCAGAATGACCAGATCTAGTTCCAATTTCATGACTCTTTCTTATGGGATTCATATAGGCACCAGACCACTGGTTTAAATGGAAAACTTTTATACAATAGCACATTCTCCGAAACCATAAAGGATGCAGTGATACAAATTGTAATCTAGTGGCGTATATAGTGCAGGAGATAGGACTAATTTGCTTCACAACTTTTCTTTGTACAGCTTCTATTTTATTAGACAGACCCTTTGTTAAGGGATTCCAAGTAGCAGCGGCATATTCTAGTATCGGTCTAATCCATATTATAAACATTTTGAATTTTATTTCATGTGATATAATATTTCTATTTATCAATGCCCATCTGTTCTTGGCACTGCCTACTATCCTTTCAATATGTCTCTCAGCAGAAACCGTACAATGAATAGTTATGCCTAAATCCTTAATTTCTTGCATAAGTTTAATCTCAAAAACATCATTAATCTCAGCATCATGAAAATAAACATACTTAAAATCTGTTCTGTTACCTATTTTTAAAGCTCTCGTCTTTTTACTGTTTATTCTCAGCCCTAGTGTTAACAAATATCTACTTAAATCATACAAATCAAGTGTCACATTATTTTTGGAGAATTCAACATTATTTGGATCAATTGGAAAGATTATTTTCAAATCATCAGCAAATTTGCAAACTCGACCGTTAGGAATCTTAGTTTCCAAATATGCAAATACAATTTTAAATAATATTGGTCCCAAACTGGATCCCTGTGGAACTCCACTTGTTACCCTTTTCGATTTAGATACCAAATCGTTTACTTGAATACTCATTCTTCGATTATATAAGTAGTACCTAAGTAATCTAACAATATTCGGATCAATATTCAATAAATTAATCGCATTCAAGATAGCATCAAAAGATATAGAGTCAAAAGCTTTTGAGATATCTATGAATACAATTAATGCATCTAACTTTTTCTCATCTAATGTAATTACATGTTTCCACATAGAGAGCATATTAGTAGTTGTCGACCTGTCTTTCGTGAAGCCATGCTGGCATACATCGAAATCAGCCGGCAGCATACGTTCTAAATGATCAAGTATTAATCGTTCTATTATCTTCAAAAACGAGGGAATAATAGAGATTAATCTGTAATCACTGGCACACGTTGGTTTACTTACTTTAGGCAAAGGTTTAGCTACTATTGTTAGTATATCGATTGGTAATATCCCACTCTTCAAAATTCTATTTATAAAATTGCAGAGCGCATTCATAAAATTTAAGGGTAATTGAAGTAGGTTATCAATCGATATACCAAGGTGATCTTTTTGTTTTTTTGATTTTATTTTTAACATTAATTCTATCAATGCATCACTGTCAATAACAAGTCCTAGATCCTGGTTTCCCGAAGGATCCGTTAGATCAATAAAATTGCTTTCCTTCTGCGGATTACATAACAAGTTGCCAAATACTTCATCCAATTCACAGAGAAATTCATAATCAGTTTTACCCACAGGTAATATAAGGTTTAATTTTTCCTTATATTTACCGTAGTCTGTGAGGAGTTTGTATCCTAGTCTAGGATTACTCTTCAGTTTAGCCAGAATAATTCTCTCTGATCTTTGACGGATTATCAGCAGTGATGAATTAATTTCTTTATCGATCATATCTAACCTCATTTTTTTAATACTATTGATAAGACTACATTTCATTATATTATCTCGTTTGATTCTTAGCTTACATAACTTCCTATTGATTCGCTTTGGTATTACATCCGTAAATGTTGATGCTCTAAATATATCAGATAATAACAGTGAAACAGAAGAAACAAATTCGTCATCGTTCATGATAAATAAACTTTCATAATCAATTGATAAGCTTAATTCTCTAAAAAGATTCCAGTTGATTCTGGAACATTGCACGTGAGCATTTTCAAAATTAGGTGTCAATGTTTTGCTACTCAAAATGTTCCATTGTAAAATAATTTGTTTATGATCCAATTCTTTGAAGTAATTTACAACATCATAACTGTGTGAGTTCAACACTTCAACTTCTAAATATACATGGTCTAAGCATTCCGAACCTCTAGTTGGTTCCTTTATAATCTGCTTAAGATCATGATTAGAAAAAAGATTGATTATTTCACAGTCATGCACCTTATTAAAATCTCCTACCACAATAATATAACCATGGCAGTCAAAAATAGATTGAAAGGAATTGATAAACATTTGATCATCATGTAAATTAGCATACGGCGGTCTGTAAACCGCGATAAGAATCAGGTTATCAATTTGTATAGATACAAAATCAATGACAGAATTATATTCGCTAGAATGTAACACTGTTGCATTTAATATCGATTTGCTATAAATAAGTACTCCTCCACCTCTTTTATCCAGTGATCTGTCTTTCCTAAATAGAGAATAATGAGGAATGTCAAATTCATAGTTTTCAATGTTCTTGTTCAGCCAGGTTTCAGATAGTATTATAAAGTCAAAATTGTTACTTATTATAAAATCACACAACAAAAAAGTTTTATTCTTAATACTTCTACAATTAGCATAAAATAATGTATATGAACAGGACAACTCATCTTTACTATCATCAATAGTTACTGATTTAACTTTTTCGGTTTCCTTATACTTCGTTTGTTGGGTACCGTATCTATGGTTCGTAACTGTCCGCTGTCCACCACATTCATTAACGAAACCCCGTTTTTTGTGATTTTAGAGTCGTTTGACACAGCCTTTATTGTGACTATTTCCGCTTGACTTGATTTCTGATCTAGATTCTTCTTTAACTTTTTTACCGCAGCCAGTTTTCTTTGCAGAAACGTCTTGTCTCTAGTGATGAATATTTTCTGAAAGTTACTGCATTCTTCTTTCTTTTTATTAATATCCTCAACTTGCTTGTTCGTCGGCCTTTTGACAATTTTATCACAACTGGTCTTGGACGTTCCGATTTTTGTCCCACTCTAAAGCATTTAGTTATTTCAGCTTCAGTCGTATCTCTTATTAGAGCATTTAACTTTTTAACATCCTTATGATCAGCATTTTCCTTAAGATTAAATAAAATTAATTGTTCTTGTTTTCCAATTCTCGCAGAAACTTCATTAGACAAAATATTCAATATTTCTTCCCCAGAAGAACTGGTTTTTGTTGATATGTCATCTTCTTTAGTTATTTCGCTTAACTCAATCCATGGTTTAACATTGTCTTCTAATTTATCCATCCTATTGTTTAACGCAACGGTCAATTGCTCAATTTTTGCGCTTAAATTATCATTTCTCCTCTCTGATACATCCAATTTTGCTGAATAGTTGCTAGCATCCGACTGTAGCTTTAAAATTGTATTTTTTTAAGTTTTATTTTCCTCCCTAAGCTCCTTCATGGAGTTTTGAGGGTCCGTAATAATTTTTTCTAATTCAGTGTTCAAAAAAGTTTGAGCCATTTTAAACCGCGCGCTTACAAAATTAATCAATTATAGTATATGATCAGGATTTGTAAGGAGCAAAATGATTTTTGAGATATGCCAATTTTCACCAAATCGGAAGATACAATCAATTCAAAGTCCTTGATACTGCACGAAAGCCTACTTAACTTGCCTCGATCATCATCATTTATTAGTGCCATAATCCATAGATATATATTCTTTGTTGCGGAAAAATACAACTTTGCTATTTTCAATTAGGTATTGCGCAACATAATAAATAAATTAATTAAGTACCAAAAGAGACCAGAAGTCAGCATGAGAGAGGCTATCATTAAATATAGATAAATCGACCTTATTATTTGTAATATGTACCCAACGTGAACCAACAAAAGGGGCTTGAAGAAAGTCTGAATTGCATTAAAGTTGAGTGCAATAATCAATTATGAACATATGCTTTTTAAACACTCAGAGTTTGCGCGGGTGGTAGTTGCAATACTTCAAATCAGGTTTACGTGTATGAATTAAACACCAATCCCATTGTATTTAAATAGTCCTTGAACAACATAGCAAAACTACCGCCAGTCGCAACGCACAGACGCGTTTTGACCTTCCTTGATCATCATCAGAGTACGACGGCAAACTGACTAGCGAGGATAAAACCGCATTGCATATTTATATGGAAAGCAAAATTAGATATGCGATGCTCACATCTAGCAGTCTCGCATACATAGAACTTGACTGGAAATGTCGGCTGCAAAATTTCTATGCAGTTACGAAAATTTACATTTTGGAAATTTATTCACGTATATTAAGATAATTCAATTAAACAATCGTCGGTTGCTATGGTGGAGGTAACAACATTTTAAATCAAATTTGTATGTTTGAATTAAACACCAATTCCAATATATCTAACAATTCGTCGAACAACATTTTCATTTTAGGCCTTCAGCAACGCGATGTAAAAGCTACTTAACTATGAATAGATTGTATCCAAATTTGGACATGAGTAAAATAATGTTTTTGGAGATAAGCTAAATTGTACAAAATCTGAGAAAAATAATTAATTATAAGAATATGCTATTTATACAAAGCATTGTAATTTGACCTCAATCGACATATGTTATTATATTTCGTGGTAATTTTGTCATCATTCAGAAGATTATGTAATAGTTTTATATTCTTTTTTGTGGGGAAATAAAGTACATGAATTTCTGTATTGGCTACTCGTACCTTGAACGAAATATTTTCAAATGTAACAAAAATGTCACCATGTTTAGCATGAACAAGAACTATATTCACATGTATATTTGAATTACATGCTCACATGCGACATATTAATATATAATGTTGGTACGTCTAAACTCAACGATATATTTGATAAACTATGTTGGAAATTGGTACAGTGCATTATTTTGTTCGTATGTGTTCAACCATTAATAGTTACAAATTCATTAAATTACATCTGAAATGCAATATTACAGCCAACTCCATTTATATAGTATGTAAAGATTTTTACATGGAAAAAACACAATAAATCAATTTATGGTTGTACGGGTGGTGGTATCAATTCTTTATATCAAGTTTGCAAGCTTGGAGTAAACTTCAATCCCAATTTATTTAACCAGTCGTCGAACAACATAGCAAAACTACTTACGTGTGACTGACGGTAGTTTTGCTATGTTGTTCGATGACTGGTTAAATACAATGAGATTGGTGTTTACTTCAATCTTGCAAACTTGATTGAACAATTGTTACCACCATCCGCGCAATGAATTATAATTTAATTGTGTTATATTTATTTAATATTATTTGTATCATTATTTTTTATAAATAAGTATCTATTAGTTAATATCAAAATTAATGAAGTCCATTTTGCACAATTACGAACTATAATATATATATATATATATATATATATATATATATATATATATATATAATGTCCAATTGACTTCCAGATATTAAACAGTATATTTCTATTAATTGAGATAAAAAAAAAACATTAATAACAAAGTGGATAATGGCAATTTATTTCGAGATTACTAAACTTCACTTTACAAGCTTTCATTTATGTACATCTTGGGTTGTTATTTGATCATGTGGGTGACAACAGATCTGACTTGGTTTTCCTTCTATTTCTTGTTTGGACTGAATAGTAAGTGTGTATGCGTATGTGTCTGTGTGCGTGCCTGTTTGCATGTAAAGATCTTTCTCGCTGTATTACAAAGTGATGTCTGAGATCTGGTCACACTTTTATTGATGGCTTGCGAGTTTACGAATTATTGGCTTTTGCTAAGTGGAGAAAAAGAAATTGTGGAACAAGGGGAAACAAATAGACTACACTCGGGAAAATACCAATCGTATACGTAAAACGTCGCACGCACTGACGTGTTTGAACTTCCATGATCGTCATTTGAGTATGACGGCAAACTGGCTAGTAAAATCAAACCGCATTGAATATAAGTGGAAATCAAAGTTAGATACGCGGCTCTCATATTTAGCAGACTCGCGTACATTGTACTTAACTGGAAATGTCGGTTGCACAATTTCAATGCAGTCACGAACATTAACTCTTTACAGTTTTCGCCACAACACAATTATCTATTAAATATTTTCCTGCTTCACGTGTTGCGTTCCGAGATGTTTGCATTTGCAGTCTACCTGATTTTGCCATATACTTCGGCCTTCGGATATAGAGGCCTTTTTCAACGAAGGCCGAAATATATGGCAAAAAATGGAGGAAATACAAATACGCATCATCTCCATGACGTGTCCTATCGTCATTTTGCTTCCTTTTAATATTAAGGGGTGATCAATTAGAAAACGTCTAAAACAATCCAGAGCCTCACTTACCGGTATATTCGTGTACATAGGTACTATATCTAAGCATACTAATCTACCCTTTTCATCTAGTACATATTTATCAACAATTTCAACCAAATGATATGAGTTTTCAAGGTATGTTCTAAGAAATAGGAATATTTTCTTATTCTATGGCACAAAAACTTTGACATTTTATATGTTGGGGAGTGTTGTACATTCACTATAATTCGTAAAGGATTACCCGGCTTATGCATTTTAACTAAACCATAAACTCTGGGTGCAATCGTATCTCTTTGAATGAGAGTGTTACCATGCGTCTAATCCAATTCCTCACTAGCAATCATATTATTGATTAATAATTTTACTTGCCCTTGTAACTTATCAGTAGGGTCTTTTGTTATTTTAGTGTATACTTCAGCATTACTTAACAGTTCTATCATTTTATAGTTATAATCGGATTGATTCATCAGAACTGTGGCTCCTCCTTTGTCCGCCTTTATACATATAACAACACTTGATTTGCTTAACTTTATCCTCTTGATGTGTTAAAACCATTGAGGCAACGTCTAATTCAAATTTCACCCTATCATTATCCGAAAGAAGTTGTGCTGTTTTGACAGCCTCAGTTATTAATTCATTTCTAACAATGTACAACTCTCCCCAACATATAAAATTTCAAAGTTTTTGTGCCATTGAATAAGAAAATAATCCTATTTCTTAAAACATTCCTTGCTAAACTCATATCATTTGGTTGAAATTGTTGATAAGTGTGTACTAGATGGAAAGGATAGATTGGTAAGCTTAGATGTAGTATCCATGCATACGAATTTACTGGTACCTGAGGCTCTGGATTGTTTTAGACGTTTTCTAGTTGATCACCCCTTAATATTAGAAGGAAGCAAAATGACGATAGGACACGTCATGGAGATAATGCGTATTTGTATTTTCTTCAGTTATTTTAAATTTCGGAAGGAATTTTATAAACAAATTCGAGGCCTTCCAATGGGACATACTTTGTCGGTCCCAATAGCTAATATCTTTATGCATTATTTGGAAAATAATCTGTTGGATAAGACTCCATTGAAACCAAAATTGTACCTACATTTCTTGGATGACATATTAATGATATGGAACAATGGTGATAATGAAATGGTAAATTTCTTAAATTCAGCTAATCGAATGAGCGAACAACAATTTACCTTAGAAAGGGAATCATCAGGTGAATTACCATTTTTGGATATCAAATTAATTAGAAATGGTCTGAAATTGGGAAGAGATATTTATAGGAAGGATACTTATTAAGGAATCCTTCTTAATTTCAATTCCAATCACCCGTATTGTATAAAAGTCGGTATCTTAAAATCATTAACATTATGAAGCATTATATTAACAGATATAAAGCATAGGAAGTTAGAATTTGGTAGACTGCGCGATATATTCATGGCTAATGGTTATCCTCTTCATTTAACAGATGCAACCATGACGGATGTCGTGAGAAAATTTAATCCTAATTTGAGGTAAATGAAAGCGGACAAGGAGAAAGAAGAGCGTAAGTTCATGGTATTACCGGATTATATATTAAGTGGGAAAGTGAAATGATTAGCTTTAAATTACAATATAAAGACGGTTTTAAAACAGTCCCTTACACAAGGCACTATGCTCCCTAATCACAAAAGAAAATATTGAACCCTTAGAAACATGAGGAGTGTATGAATGCCCATGCAAAGATTGTAGTCTTAAGTATGTTGGTGAGACGATGCGCCTAGTCAAAGTAAGAAGAGGTGAACATAAAATTGCGTGTTAGTATGGACATATTGCTAAATCTGATCTTGCTCGTCATGTAGTGGAGACTGGGTATACTATCAACTGGGAGGTATGCAAACACATAGCAATATGTAGTCGTAATAGGGTGACGAGTTTATTAGGGAATCTATCGAAAATAAATCTAGATATATCATTATGAATGAAACAGCTGTTGAAAAATCGTTAGGCCCGATTTGAAATACCGCATTATCTAATGGCAGGAAAAGGCGATTGCATGAATTGTAAACTGAAGCTAGCTCCAGTAAAAGATGAAGAACATCGGATTAAGATTGACTAATTAGTGGGCTTATTGTTCAAGTTATGAATAATCAATTATGAAGAATATAGTCTTTCGAAATTTCATCTCTAAATAATCGTTTGATTTTGAAACTCTTAGTGATTTGAACCATAATTTTTTGTTTTGCACCCCAACCCTACCTATTGAGCTTATTCTAATAATACAATATTTAGAAGTAATAATTTGTCTGACGCGTGCAAAGGGTAAATTAATGTCTATTGACTGCAGTTTCATTTAGATATACGTACATGTGTATCAATTATATTTTAACCAAGTTTTTTAATTCTGTATACACATATTTAATGGTATGCCAATAACTGTTATTAACTTGTCTATCTTGAGTGCAACCCTAGTTGTTTGAATTGAAATTTAACATGTGCATTGGTCTTTCGGACTTCTAGTTTTATCACTCATGGCATGTTTTTATGACGAGTATTTCTGAATTATTTACCACACCCACTTGAAAGTGAGGGTCATCTCAGTTACGTCATTTTACATTGGGTGTGTAAAACGAATAGTTAACGCATGCAATTGATAAATTAGTGACCGCCACTCTGGTCTCAATTAGTTAGATTAAAACATCAGTTATGAAAATGCACACACACACACACACAAACACACATATGATACGCAAATATCTAATGAAAGGTAAGTCTTAAGTATAAATATTATGGCTAGAGGAAATAACTCGCTTGCTTCATTTGTTCAGTTTGTTAAACCTGTGAGGTATATTGCGACTGATGAATGCTATCGATAGGTTTAGCCGAAATATGTTAACAAATAAAACTACTGGAACAATGAAAGCTGCGTTAGTCAAAACGCAGATCAGGTAAAACAGGTAAATAATCTATTCCCTGTCGAGCAACATGTTCCTTTTAAAGCTTATTTATTAAATAAGTTGAATTACCCCAACTTTGATAATCACAAATACCACTGCACACAAGCCTTTCAATTTTGACTCGATTGACGCTAATTATCAAATTCCTTGGCAGTCATTTATTCTTTGCAACTGAGACCCCATATACATGCAATTCTCTATAAAAAATTCTTATATAGCAAAATTCTAGTTCAAATAGGACCAAAATGACCCAAAGAAGACAAAATAAACGAAAGCAATAATCGCATGTACACTTGCGTTTCGTGCTTATCTGCGACTCAATGCCATTTGATATTTCGTTTAAGCTGACTGTGACATATCCATATGGTAAATTATGAAAATTCTTTAAATCAAGTTTGCGAGCTTGAAGTAAACACCAATCCCATTGTATTTAACCAGTCGTCGAACAACATAACAAAACTACCGCCAGCTGTAACGCACTGACGCGTTTCGACCTTCCATGATCATCATCAGAGTACGACGGCAAACGGACTATCGAGGATCAAACCGCAGTGAATATACATGGAAATCAAATTTAGATATGCGGCTCTCACCTCTAGCAGTCTCGCATACATTGAACTTGACTGGAAATGTCGGCTGCACAATTTCTATGCAGTAACGAACATTAACTGTTTGCAGCTTTCGCCACATATACATATATAGGCAATACAATTTAACAATAATTGATTGCGCGGGTGGTGGTTACAAATTCTTTAAATCAAGTTTGCGAAACGCGTCAGTGCGTTGCGGCTGGCGGTAGTTTTGTTATGTTGTTCGACGACTGGTTAAATACAATGGGATTGGTGTTTACTTCAAGATTGCAAACTTGATTTAAAGAATTTGTTACCACCACCCGCGCAATCAATTATTGTTAAATTATGAAAATAACATTTTTCTATGGTCCAAAAACATAATGAATAAATGCACATATAAATAAACAAACATTGTTTGCGCGGGCGGTGAAAACAAATACTATAATTAAGGTTGCAATCTTCATATAAACACCTGACTCATTAAGTACATATATTTGCCTGTATAAACTACGAATTGTATAGTTTAAAATAAGCAATTCACCCAGTAGACCGCTTTCATCCTTATTGAGAACTCATCATGTACTGGCCAGAATTTGCCGCGGACACACATGAAAAGTGTGTAGTGTACCGCATGTTGGCTCAGTGGTTAGATCACCAGATTTCGAAGCAGACGTGCGTAGGTTCGAACCCTGTTCGCGGCAAATTTTGGCCAGTTCGTGATGAGTTCCCGATAAGGACGAAACTGGTCTACTGGATGAATTGCCTTTTCTACACTATACAAATCTTAATTTATACTTAATGGGTCAGGTGTTCTTATCAAGTCCGCAAACTTGATTATAGTAAATGTAGCTTTGCCATGTTGTTTGACTGCCCCAATAATATCAGATTGGCGCTTGTCTATATAATGGATATCAACACTCATGCCATAAAAATCTGTCCAAATGTATGACTTCCATATTTTAGGTAAAAGCTATAAACTTATCGTTCGAGCGACTGCCAGTAGTTGTAGAGAATTGAATTCGATGACTGTTAAAATATATAATTTACATATATGTGGCGAAAACTGCAGAAAGTGAATGATCGTGACCCCATAGTAGTTGTGCAGCTTACATTTCTAATTAACTATCTTGAACGTTAAAGTTTCAATATTTATTTGGTACGAATAAAATGTTTATGGCGATAGAACAGTTAAGAAATAAATCAATTCTAGTGATAGCTCAAGGACATGCGGAAAGTCAAAATGTCCACAGTGAATATTGCGATGTCAAAAATAATCCATTCTAATTATCTTAATTATAATTCTGTTAAAAATCATTTTTTTGAAAGCTAAACTACAGAATGCAAGTTGGACGAATTCTCAATTGAAATGCTCACAAGAAATATTATTTTTTAAGCAATTTCGGGTTATTGACTGGTGTCTTACGCGAAAACTAGTAAGAATATTATTACGTAATAGATCATTATAGAATACTAATAATAATGAAATTCCAAATAACTAAAAATCTATTCACAAGGTTAGACTACAACTACTATCACTACTACTACCATTATTTATACTACTAATTGTACTACTACAACGACAAATACTGCTGCAACTACTTCTTCTACTTTTTCCACTACTACTATTACTACATATATTACTATTACTACTAATTCTAGTTATACTAATGCTGCTACTACGACTACTAATACTGCTACTACTATTACAGCTAGTACTATAATTACAACTATTACAACAACAACAATTACTAATACTATTACTATTACTACTACTTTTAATACTGCTATTACGACTACTTTTACTGCTACTACTACTACATCTAGTGATACCATTAAAACTATAAAAAAACAACAAATATTACTAATGCTGCTACCGCTACAGATACTGCCACTACGACCACTACTACTGCTGCTACTACTACTACTAATAGTAGTAGTACTACAATTACAAAAACAGCAATTAAAAACTGCTATTACAACTATTACTATTAATACAATTACAATACTTCTAGATCGCAAACTTGATTTAAATAATTACAGCTGCTGTTACTTCTAAAACTAATTAGCTTACTTTCACTGTTAGTACTCCTAATAAAATATGCCAAAGTCAACATAAACACTAGGTATTAGTGCGTGTAAACATAAGATTATGCATTACTGGTGACTCATACTATAGAGCTGGCATCATGTTCTATATGTGGTCAAACAAATTGGAGCTATTGGCGAGTGCCGGTTCCGATTGACAAGTCGCCAGTAAGCATGAAACACATGTACACATACGATTTTAGCATTTGTTCATGCCAACTAGCATCTCATTCTGAACATATTCGGACAAACATTTTACAAGGTATTTCTTGAATGGTTGCGCAGTGCGAGCGTCACGATTAGATCTTCCACGATGTTGAAACCTTCGGAGGAAAGGGAAGAATCAGCACCCAGCCATCACGAAGACAAACTCGATGCGTGCTTGGAAATGGGGATCAATCGGATCTTTGTGAAACTGATAGTGCAAAGCGAAAAAGCACGAATAAAATTGTAGAAAATCTATAGGCTACGAGTTATGCAAAACCTAATGCATAATTGAATCTATATACGCTCTCTGCATTTGTGAATTCTGTACTTGCCCTTGATTTATATCATGGATATCATGAAAATGTGATAAATGACGTCGATCAAATCAAAAGTATAAGGTGTTACAAGTGTAAAAGTAGGTAAAAATGGCTGTTATACTGAATTTTGGTAAACGTAAGAATATTTTCAAAATCTTTGTCTAGGTACCTTTTACAGAGCGTGCTGACTTTGACTTAACAAATGCTTGAATGCACGTTTTTATAGGAAATTCCACCATTAAACAGTCCCATATTTCGTGATTAAACATTTTATGGATTGCGGGCATAATTAAGGCTTCTTCTGTTGAATCACCAGTGAGCACATAAAGAACATGCGCATTAGATTATACAGTTTATTCAATGTGACTTTCGCATAACATTCTCGTCGCATTTGAAATAAAATAGAAAATTTTTGGCTTTATATACTCTTAATTTGTATCGCCACCACTTCACACAAGAATTAGATGCTATAAATTCTCAAATATGAATGTGTTTCGAAATTTTAAAGTATGTTTAAATAATGATCCACTTGTTACGATGTTTGTGAAGTGGGCGTGATTTGATAATCGATTCTGTTCTATGAACTTGTTAGGCAAATAAAATTCTATTAGCATATTATTTATTAAGTTAATTGCTTATTAGAGGATTATGTCCATATAAAATTCTTGTTAAGAAAACTGGAATAAAAGCAGGCATTAATCAGTTTCAGGTAGTAATATTCTATTTGCAGTCTTTTCTGAAGTTATGGTTGAACGGCTATTGACTTAACTTGCCAAATGGATAATTTATTTCTGTTTAAACAAGCAGCGTGATTTAGACGAGATGTGTGGTCTCCTGTCAATTGCATTAACGCGCTTTATTAATTTCTTTAAGCACTGCAAAAATTAAAAGTGATGTGTGAAGTAAAATATAATGAGTTCATATCAGTTGTCTACGTTTTGGCTTGGGAGCACTAAAATAATTGTATTTGTATTATTATTTTAAAAATATATTTTCTTATAAAATTTTAATTATAAGAATAAGTTTTTTCACTGTATATATAAATATTAACATTATTAATTGTTCAGTTTGAAGGAAAAAATAAAGATAATTGTTTTCGCGCACTAAATGCTTCGTTTAGCACAGTTGAAAAAATTCTGGCGTATGCAGTACTTACGCCGACTAACGTAACTAGAATTATTTTAAAAACAATCAGCAACATATTATCTTGAATGAAGATTATTTTTGCGAACCTGGATTATTTGAAATTACCGGATCTTCGTTTTGACTAACGCAGCTTTCATTGTTCCAGTAGTTTTCTTTTTTTGAAATATTTCGGCTGAACTTATCGATAGCCTTCATCAGTCGCAATATACCTCACAGGTTTAACAAACAAAACTAATGAAGCAAGCGCGTTATTTCCTCTAGCCATAATATTTATACTTCAGACTGACCTTTCATTAGATATTCGCGTGTAAGTTATGAAAATGCACACACACACATGTGACATGCGAATATCTAATGAAATTTATATAATTAAACGAACATTGGTTGCGCGGGTGGTGATAACAATTATTATAATCAAGGTTGCGGTCTTGATATAAACACCTGACCCATTAATTACTTACATATGTCAGTATAAACTAAGAATTGTATAGTGAGAAAAGGCAATTCATCCAGTAGACCGGTTTCGTCCTTATTGGGAACTCATCATGTACTGGCCAGAATTTGCCGCGGACAGGACTACGAACCTGGGCACGTCTGCTTCGGAATCTGGTGCTCTAACCACTGAGCTATCCTGGCCGCACACTACACTACACACAATTTTCAGTTATATACTAACTAATGTAACTTGGTTAGTCAATTTTTCCTTTAGGTGGAGCTCATATGGCATCCATTTAGACCCAAAGTTCCAACTAACCATGCCCAATCTGTCATTACTGAACAGACACCACATTACATGGGGAAATGGTATTGAAATGAACATTTATATAATTAAACGAACATTGGTTGCGCGGGTGGTGATAACAATTATTATTAATGGGTTAGATATTTATATCAAGACCACAACCTTGATTATAATAATTGTTATCACCACCCGCGCAACCAATGTTCGTTTAATTATATAAATGTTCATTTCAATACCATTTCCCCATGTAATGTGGTGTCTGTTCAGTAATGACAGATTGGGCATGGTTAGTTGGAACTTTGGGTCTAAATGGATGCCATATGAGCTCCACCTAAAGGAAAAATTGACTAACCAAGTTACATTAGTTAGTATATAACTGAAAATTGTGTGTAGTGTAGCGTGCGGCAGGATAGCTCAGTGGTTAGAGCACCAGATTCCGAAGCAGACGTGCCCAGGTTCGTATCCTGTCCGCGGCAAATTCTGGCCAGTACTTGATGAGTTCCCAATAAGGACGAAACCGGTCTACTGGATGAATTGCCTTTTCTACACTATACAATTCTTAGTTTATACTGACATATGTAAGTAATTAATGGGTCAGGTGTTTATATCAAGACCGCAACCTTGATTATCTAATGAAATGTCAGTCTGAAATATAAATACTATGGTTAGAGGAAATAACGCGCTCGCTTCATTAGTTTCGTTTGTTAAACTTGTAAGGTATATTGCGACTGATGAAGGTTATCGATAAGTTTAGCCGAACTATTTAAAAAAAGAAAACTACTGCAACAATGAAAGCTGCGTTAGTCAAAACGCAGATCAGGTAATATATAATCTGCTCTATTATCTAAGCGAAGAGTTCAAATGAATTTTAAAAGTAAGCAAATGCATTAAATCTTATAACAATTTATGCTTACGGAGATAATTTCCTAATTGTGGAAGGGATATTGAATTAAGTCTAATGGAAGTGTGTTTAAGTTTTCGGTCTAGACTCGACCTTTAACGAGAGAGCAAATGCAATCAATTTACATTACAATTTTTTCCCTGGTAGGAACTGTTCATTAGGCACCAACATTTCTGCAGCCTTGAATTAAAACTGGAAACAGTTGGCTTAAAGTTGAACACCACATCCAATTTACGATTCTCGATCACCATACGTACTAGTTGGTCTATATTTAGACTGAAAGTAATAATGTATATAAAATTGAAAACTGCTTCCATATTTTTGGCTCACGTAGTTTACATGAGAGGTTGTATGAATATGAATCAGCTAATTTAGCATTTTATTTGCCTGCTTCCGTAATTCATCAACCATGGGGGAATGTCCAGTTAGGGGATTTTTTGATAGATTGCAGAGTTCCGGCGTCATATTGAAGCAGGCCACGATTTGCGATAGTGGGTTGTCGCTTTGCACAATTAATTTCGCAAAGATCCAATTGACCCCCATTTTCACGTACGCATTTAGTTCGTATTAATTGTGGCTGGATGCTGATTTGACTTCTGAACGGTTCAATATCATTCATACTAACCACTGAAATGGAGGTATGATCTAGTCATTGTTTAATGATGATGTTTCGATTCCTCCTATCCGGAATCATAATAAGCCTCTAGTAAAATGTTCACAATGGCAGTTAGGATGTAAAAAGTTTGTATTCACCAGCAATATTATGTGTACTGCCAGTATATACATATATATATATATACATATATATATATATAATATATATATATATAAATATATATATATATATATATATATATATATATATATATAAACTCTGAACAGGCTTCCTCAGCATTAGGAGAAAGAGAATTTCACTAAGCTTTAACTGAATGAAAGACGGACAGGAAACGTAAACTGAATTTAATATGATTTTTACATGTAATGCGAGTCTTCATGTTTGTAGAAAACGAGTCTTGTGAATTTATTAAATCCCTGCCACGGTAAAATCTGGTTACTTCTAATATGTTTAGTGGTTGAATAATTTTTTTCTATATTATTTAATATTTATTTTATTTTGACAGTATATATATTCTACTTTTGAAATAATTTTACCATTATGTATATATATATATATATATATATATATATATATATATATATATATATATATATATATATATATATAAGAACGAATAAAAATTTTGCAAATGGAATATTATTTATCAATAATCATTATTTCCACCAGTATCACTAGCCAATATTCCGGTTTCTGTTAATAGTATATACTTTTAATCCATACACATTAGTTCTCCATATATATATATATATATATATATATATATATATATATATATATATGTTATACTTCATTTGAGGTATAAAAACTGAACTGATCTAAGTGATGTAATAACGTCTATTGAATTTAAGAGACTACAAAGATATCGTTTACTGGAAAAGTAAACTATGTTTATTCTCTAGAATAACTGAAATGTGTCGAACAATAAATACTGTTTCTTTTGTTTATAATAAAACTGTTGTTCAGAGCATTGGCAAAGCGGTATTATTTCATACCTTAAAAATAAGTGTATTATAAAAAAATTTCACAAATTCGCAACTCTTATTTGATAACATTTATTTACAAATATTCGGAATTGTTCTTTTAAATGATTATTTAAATTCAAATTAAGGAGGATAGATAAATGCTAGCATAACGAAGAGAAACATTTTTCACAGTTCGATAGACGGGATCTAACTTTCCAAAAGTGTAAATCTTATATTTAAAAAAAATAATTTAAGCGATTTCGCAAGTATACTATTTATATTGATGACGTTCAAGCAGTGTAATTTTATTAGAAAAGTCTAACAAAAAATAATGAAGGTTAATAATTTCATTTTGGAACATTTGAATTTTCCACTGGTTTTTGAAATAAAGTTAATGTAATATGTTATTTTTGAAATCTTATTGTTTTAATTGAGAAGAATTCCCGTTTTTTTACTTTAGTAATCAGTTTTTGAGTTTGGAGTCTTGTTTTTACATTTTTTCTGGTTGGAGCACGGTTGAAACTGAATTGCATTTTTTTGATACTAAACTTTGTTGTACATTGAGTCAAAAAATATTTTACTTGGTAAAAAGAGTATTAAATGGTTTTTGGTATAGTAGTGAGGATTTCAATTAAAACTTCAGGTATTTCGAATTCGTTTCCAAGTTCTAAGTTTGTTCCTTATGTCTTTATTGATCACATTATTTAGTGAGAAACTCGATATCACGCATACTGATGTTAATAAACTAGTTGTACTAAGCTTTGGTTTTGAAGCGATGGATAAAAGCGACAAGTATGGAGGAAAATTGCTCTAATTGAGGATGTTGGGTAGCATAGGAACGCCAGTTTAATTAGCCAACCTGGTTGCTCTAGTCCTGGAGTATATCCAATTAACTTTGCAAGTGCGTACATGTTTGCAATTGGTTAGACGTTTTGGAATTGGTATTTACCTGAAGCTCGCAAACTTCGTATAAAATATTCGTGTATACCGTATGAACACGCGCGAATTCGTGCCTCAGAATAAGATGTTTATTAGCAATAATATTGACTGATTTAATGTATGTTCTTTCACAATATTAACCTTTTGTATCTCTCGTTTCTTTCGTCAGTGAAGACGTAGGATGTGGTAAAATTTATCTTTATTTATTTCATAGAATTGACATTGTCAATAATTAAATAATATGCGTCAGTCTAATAGATAAAATAGACACATTTCTGGTTTTAAAGACAATTTAAATAAATCGATCTTCAATAATCTTCAGTCGGCTTGCTGAATTGCTATAATGATAACGACGGAAAGCCGAAATGCGCCCTTGCGTGTAAATGACACTAAAATGTGCATCCACCATTTTTTTCTTTTATTACTTTTTCCTCCATTTTTGTACTAGCTAGAATCTTGGTTTGGCAGGTTTTTATTTATAATATTTTTGCTCTTGTTTCACCAAATTTTCAATATGAATTAAAGCAAAACTTGCTAGCGTTTCAATTTGATGAGTTTTCACTTCAATATCATTTCATGGTGTCTGTTCTCTAATGACAGTTCGAGAGTGGCTAGTTAGACGAGATACAACCTAATCTACAATTAAATGAAGAGTTAACCAGAACATAATTCGAAATATGATCAATGTTGCGTTTAGTATGTGGCCGGGGTGGCGCTTTGGTATGAGTGCAAGACTCAGAAGTAAACGTGTTTTTGTTCCAGGCCTGGCAAGTATTGATTGTCTCACAGTAATGAAAAACCCAGTACATTTGACGAATTTCCTGTTCTACTTTAAGTAGTGTTTAGTTTCAGCTGACAATATACATTTCAATATGATTCAATTCCATAATTCTTCCCAGGTGGAATAGTGTATGTTTTATAATGGAGGACTGAAGGTGGCCTGTTTAAAATTACATCGATATCGATACTATGTAGGCTCAACATGAAAAAGGGCAGGTTACAAATCTTGAATTGGTAAATACCAGAAAATTGAAAGCAGATCACCGCTTAGGTGTTGCACTTGGTGGTTTAATAGAATTTGATAAAATGGCAATTGTGAAATGCAATTTATGTGTGCATAATGAGGATAAAATTAGTACATATTTGTATCGATGCATCAGATATAAGGTTTCTCGCTAAATGATTTTAATCAAGTTTGCAAGCATGAGATAAAGACCAATCCCAAATTTATCAATCTAATCACACACTAAAGTAAATCTCTCACCAATCATACGTCATGATGCATTCTCGATTAAATAATCATAACCAGAGCACATTGGAAAGCGGACTGTAAGGGATCAAACCACAATTCATGTATAAGTAACAGAAAATCCGACTGGTGGCTCTTAGCTATAGTAATCTTGCATCACTCGTACCTGATTAAAGAATCATTGGGTTCGCAGGCGGTGATAACAAATATTTAAATCAAAGTTCAGTTTTTGATATAGTTGCATACATTTGTAAAAATAAATTAAGCCATGTTTACATTCTCTACAAATGCAACAATTCATCCCGTAGACCAGTTTCGTCATTATTAGGAGCTCTTCGTTTACTGTCCAGAATTGTACGCTAACAGCGCTCGAACTTTGGCATGCCTGCATTGGTGAGTGGGATTTTAGCCACTGGGTCACCATTTCGTATGCCACATATAATTTACAGTTTTATACTAACAGGATTTTTCAGTTAGATTTTACTTCCAGAAAATGGCATTACTTTAGACCTAAACTTCTAAATAGTCACATTCAGTCAACCATTATAGAACTGAAACCACACTATATATATATATATATATATATATATATATATATATATATATATATATATTGTCAACACCAAGAAAATCTGAATGAGGAAGCAAAGGCAATTCATTAAGTAGACCGGTTTGATTCTAATAGGATAGTCGTCAGGTTCTTACCAGAATTTTTCACGTTTGGTACTTGAACCGGTGCACATTACATGATTGCAAGAATTCCAAGCAAATGTGTTAACTTGTGAGTGCGTGTGGATATGTGTCTGTGAGCCTGTCGGCGCGCATGTGAAGGCGATTTTGCCGTAAGAAAACTAGATTCATCGACAACCTGCAACAAAATTTTCCGCAGAAATTCATTTTTAAATTAGGCAAATGAGCCAATTCACAGCATATTATTAAAACGGGACACTCGGGCAGTTCAGTAAATTTCTCAAATCTACACAAAACAAAGTCCAATAAATTATAATACATGAACGAAGTCCTTTGTATTAAACGTTAAGTATCGGACCTACCAAAGTTAAATGTTCCATTCTCATGACATTTCTATCGACTGTCCAGGAATCCCACAACGCGATAATAATTTTCTTGTTTTATTGCAAGCCCAAAAATCCATTAGAATAGTATCAACTATGATTTAAACGGATTGGTAACAGACTTGTGAAAAAACTGCTGTTCACACGGCATCATTATCGTAATTAACTGTGAAAAAAACTGCACAACGGAATATGTGATTAATACGGCAATCTGCACTGATTGCTCTGTTACGAGGACGATGAAATAAAACTTATGAAAAATGCGAAACGAAAGAAAACGTGCGGAGAAAAGCTATTTGTTCAATGGCCAAATAAGCACGAGCCTGGTCGAAACTTAATTCATCAATTCAAGAATAAATAGATCATAAGCATCATTTGAAGAGAAAATGAGGAAAAAGTAATTCCTTTATATGATCTCGCGTAGAAATAGTACTATAAATTTCATTATTGCTAGCATTCGAAAGAATCCTTAAAAGAGTAGGTTAATTAGCAACGTTAAAATGCAGAATACAAAAAATCACCCTACAAAAATCATTATCATTAATGCCCAGTTTGTGCAAGTCTAAACTATTGATCAATCGAAGAAATCTGAAATAGTTGTAAGAAAGTAATTTCTGATAATTTTTCTGGCTATTTTGAAGAAAGTCATAACAAAACTGTTGAAGAATTTAGAAAATGTTATAAGACCTGGAGCTCTAGGTCATTCAATACTGAGTGACACTGATAAACGAATGCTTAAAATATTAAAAATATAAACTGAACAGCTAACAATAGAACAATATTGATTGGGCGAAACTACGGAAAACATAATTCAGATAAATGCGATATCGATTCGAATTTAATTTTGAACAAACAGCCGTATTAGTGCCTAGTTTAAGCCTATTTTAGCTGACCAGGCTTCGCGTCTGAAAAGTTTCAAATACACAGAACAGCATGCATTAACAAAGCTTAAGTTAAATACATCTAAATATATCAGCAGAAATATAGATATCAGAACACTGCATGCTGATAAATACAAGGGCTTTGTTTTAATGGACAATTGAGACTATTCTTTTAATGAAGTATGTGAGCTTGAAATAAAAACCAATCAAATTTTATTCAAACTCGAAATCTTGATTTATAGATTTGTTATCACCACCCGCACAGTCTATGATAGTTTAGTTATATAAATGAGACTATTAACTAAAGATGTAGAACGCGCTGATTGATAATAGAAATTACTTGCGTCTGAAATATACATGTAAGATGAAATAGACGATGTTTATACTGGTAAAAATATGTAATTAATGGGTCTGGTGTTTATATCAAGATCGCAACCTTAATTATAGTAATTCCAATCACAGCCAACGCAACTAATGTTCAATTTAACAATAATTGTTTGCGCGGGTGGTGGTAACAATTCTTTAAATCAAGTCTGCGAGCTTGAAGTAAACACCAATCCCATTGTATTTAACTAGTCGTCGAACAACATAACAACATAGTGCGTTGCGGCTGGCGATAGTTTTGTTATGTTGTTCGACGACTGGTTAAATATAACTAATGTTCGTTTGGTTATGAAATATTTATAATTGGATTATATCGTTGGTCTTTTTATTTATCAATTTTTTATTGTTTAACGAGTGAGGTAACATAACTTGACTAACCTACTTTTCGCCTTTATCTGCTTCTCTGATTAGTTAATCGCAGTTACATGTAATTTCTCTGTTTAACAACGTCTTTTCACTTTGTATCGGTAGATTCACTGATCTCAACAAGGAGCAGTAAATGTTATATTGTGCAGCATGTGGAAAAAGTTAGATATTGTTAGTGTCGGAGAACTAATAAATATGCAATTGTGTATTAGGTGTTGCGAACCTAGTAACAAATTATTTCAAATTTGGCCAGAAGGATAAACCAAAGACAGCATGAACGGAAAGTATAATCTCGTGCCCATTATTTTCGTGCTTACTGGCCACTCATCAGTAGGGGCCGGTTTTACGCCCTTTACCCATTATATATTTGGTTGAGGAATGTGGGATAATTGGACGGTATTATCTCCTTTACGAATTTGTAAGCCTGCAGTAGTGAAGCAAACTTAATATAAAGTCTACGGCAATGCGACTTCGAAACCAGCGCATTATATATATATATATCAAGTCTGTAAAGGATACGGACGCTGTGGCTATTGTGACATTACCCGATACCAACATCATTGTACCAAAATGTTACATGGTACAAACACTAAGGTTTCCGAGTCGGTACATGGTACCAACTTAAATGGTTTTAATGTATGCCAAAGTTCACCAACATTGAGAATTACAAATATTTCGGATCACATGTTACTCCAGAAAATCTGTACACTCTAGGAATGATGATAAACAAGCTGATGAATTTGAAAACTGTCCACTATTGTAAATCTGTAAACGATTGTATGAAGATACTCGCATTTTAAATTATTGAAGCTGTGTTTGAGTTTCGATCATATTTACTTTTAGAGCTTGTCGGATTAATCCCTCATTTTTACTACATAGGCTATCGCGTTTCTCATTGATATTTTATGTTTATCTCATCACAGAGAGCATGTCTCTATTAACGAAAGAAACAATATATTGATAGTAGCTACAATTTTTAAATAGTAGTAGTTTTAAAACTAATATGGGAAACAACCTAAATCCATGTAAATAATTTCGTTGTCGCATGCACATAAATGAGAACAACAATAAAAATCACACAGTTAACTAAAATTCATAAAATGTCATCTTCTTGATCATTGGTGACTCTTAGGTTTACTGAACAGAGAGAAAAGGCATGAAAAGTATCCGTGGTTGAGAGTGGAGTCAACATCTTTATTATAAATAGCGCCTACTATAGATAATCTGCAGAATGCTCTAAAAGCAAGCTTTGATTAATGCGCCCGGCTTAAATTAATTAAAGTAGCATTGGAAAGTTTATTTTATATTATTATTTTTCATTTGTATAGCTGTTCTTTGGATTTCTTTTTCCAAAGCTAACTAGTCACAGTATTTCCGAAAGAAAAACAAAGGGAACAAAGTGATAAGTTAATTTTTATATATATATATATATATATATATATATATATATATATATATATATATATATACAGTGTAATGTCAAAGAACGTTCAATAGAAAAGAGCTTTAATGATATGTACAGGATAATTAAAATTCAATGATCAAGCTTAAAAGCTATTCGTAAAAAAATATTAGAGGACTTAAGGTGCTTCTTTATCCACGAGCTAGTCTAACAATTCAGTAATACGTAGTAATATAGCTATGTGCAAAGGTAGCAAGTAATTTTATATGATGAAAGAATAATTTCTTACTCATTTTCTCCTAAGTATTTACTTATATATATATATATATATATATATATATATATATATATATATATATATATAAGTACATATATATATGTGTATTCATTTTTAGACAAGAAGAATACAAGAAATAAATTTTTACTCTAATAAAAATTATCTGTATTTTTGCACATGGAAAGGGTAATATGAATTTCATTAAGGTTCGTATTCCAAAAGATTTCAAAACATTAGATAATCTAGCGGGGTTAAATTGCAGAGCGCAATGTACTTTAATGTGGAAGAACATAATTATCAGAGTACTAAGCAATTACGGTACCCAGGAGATTTGCTGCGCAGTTTACACTAGTCCACACTACGGGTCAGTCGAAGAAGTCTTGCATAGTTGACGTTTTACTCAATTGAATGCGAGACTACTAGTTGTGGGATCCACGTATCTAATTTTGCTTTCCATATATATAAGCTTTACATTTTGAACCTCGCTAGTCAGTTTGGCGTCGTAATATAATAATGGTCATGAAAAGTCGAAATTTGTTATTACGTTAGACTGACGGAAGTTTTGCAATGTTGTTCGATAATGATAGTACAGAACAAATTAAATGGTGAATACAAGTCTGCAATTGCGCAACATATTATTAAAATTTTGCACGCACATTCTTCAGACGTGAATTTAAAGATAATTATTAAATTCATTAATAAAATTCAGTTATCCACATATGAAACTCTCTGGAAATTTACAAGCAAGGAAAGCATGTCCGCGTATTATTCATAAAATGGAGGTGATGCAAGCAAACGATCGGTTGTTCCCTTATTGTCCATTCTCTCTCTATTGAAATATGATTTTTCCCCCTTATATATATATTTTTATATTTTTAAAAATATAAATGTTGCATTATATAATAAGTATCATTTCTCAACAATACAGAATCTGTTGTACTCTGGGTCAAATCCCGGCCGCAATTACCTAATAAATGCTCATTAGAAAATAACCAGTCTAATTTCCTACCGTAAAAATATACCATGAAATTGTGCCATATAAATCAATTCATTATCGCCACTACAGGTGACAGGGTGTCTCTCTAATAAATGGCGGATCAAAAACAGGTATCAGAAAATTTATTTAGAAAGTATTGCCAAATTTCATCCAACTTGAGAAAAGAGACTGAAGAAACCATAATTTGGTATATCACTGAAAATTGCATGTCATGTGAGACTATTGCTTCAAACGGATTGAAATGCAAGACTTTGAACCAAAGGCTTTTGTATTCATGTCCCTGCCATGACCATTTTGTCGAAACCAGTGCAGTTCATTTGTCACTATTTCTGATAAATGATATACTTAGTTTATGTCAACGAAATATCTATCAAGCTGGGTTTTTTAGCACATAAGCAATAATTTATAAGTGCTTTTACATGCTTAATTGTCTTCCCATAACAAAAGCCTATTTTCATTTTCCGTTCGGACTTCAGGGACCTCATTTTAACACAACCAAAAGACGTGGAATCCGAGGAAATTTGATTTAACAACTGAACAAAAAAGATCACTAAATTATTTATGTAATAATTAATGCAAAAAATATGGCTGACGGAAAACTGTTCATTTAATAAATCAACATTACTTTTAATTAAAAATAGTGGATTAAAATCCCTATTGAGCAAATAATTATTTGTAGAATTTTTTTCATTTGTCATACGCTAATCTCAAGAAGCATTTATTAATTCGTTTCTTATGCTTATTCGCGTAGAAATCATGTTTTAAATGTCCATTTTATAAAATAGTTTTTCCTTAATTCAAATCAACAAAAAAATAAATATCTTATAATTAATAGTGGTTTCTCTTGAGACAAATGTTTTGTTTTCGAAATAACAGATTTATAAATTTTGAAGTAATATCTACGCGCCCCAAACAATTATTTTATTTGAATTACTTCCAAATATTATGGTAAAACGTAATTATGAAGGGCGAATGGACAGTTTTGTCAGAATAAATTATTGAAAAATTTATGCAGTTAATAATAATAAAAAAGTAATTTTGTTTTATGTCTATAAATTTTGTTTTTAGAGATCGTTTACGTTTGTCTGACTATTTAAACAATTTTTCCGTCGAGATCCCGAATTTGCGCGGAATTTAGGCTTAGAGCTAACCCTAATTTATTAACTGATAGCGACTATTTAGTAAAAGTGACGGAAGAATAAAATGTTTCATCCTCAACGATTTCATTGGCCCTATGTTGGTACACAGAAAATTCCAATCTTTGTTTTGTGCTTTGTACTTGATTGGCAATTAACGAAAATCTGATTCAAACACATTCTGTTAGATTACGGAATTCCAAACTAAAAAAAGTATTCAATTTTGTATTAGGTGTTGCGCACATAGTTCTTAAGCCTAGCATATATAATGACAAGTTAGTTCACATAGGCCGAATAGGATAATTTAAAGGCGTAATTTGAATGATGAATTTGGTCGCATTTACAAGTTTATCGTTATTGGCTCATTATTTTAAACAGCCTATCTGGTCTGCATCAGTTGACCAACAAAATAATTAAGTTGAAGTGTAGTGCCGGGTCGAACTGACGAGTAGCTGCAAGCACCAAACACATGCGTAAACATGTTTACAACGTTTGTTAATGCTGAATTTGGCATATCCTACTATTACTATATAAACTAAGACAATATTAGGGGCTTCATTGCTTTTACTGTGTAGTTAACTTGCATTTTTGTGACAATCAGCTGATATTGAAATATTATTTCGAATATATAACTGTTAAATACTGTTTGTTGCGGAGAACTAATATATACGCAAGTATGTATTGGAACGGTGTTGCCGAACCTAGTAACAAATTAGTTCAGTACGTGATCAGAAGGATAAACCAAAGGCAGCATGAACGGAAAGTACTAATCTCATGCACGTTGGTTTCGTGCTTTACTGGCGACTCATCAGTAGGAGCCGGTATTACGCCATTTAGCCAATATATATTTATTTTTATTATTTCGAAAGGCCGGGGCAATTGGATTTCCATTTTTTCAACGTTTCAAACAATCGTCGTTCTGCATTATCAAGAGGATATGTGTGAAACTGAGAACCATATGTAGCTTTAATGAGACTATCGATCCCAAAGCAGAGGTACCCAGGTTCGAGCTTGTCCGCGGCGATCTCTGGACAGTTCGTGGTGAGTTCCCAATAAGAACAAAAGCGGTCTATTGGATGAACTCCCTTTTCCACAATATAAAATACTTATTTTATACTGACAAATATATATATATATATATATATATATATATATATATATATATATATATATATATAATGGGCCAGGTGGCTATAACAAGATAGCAATCTTGATTAAAAATTATTTTTATCACCGCCCGCGCAACCAATGTTAGTTTAGCCTAACCTATTGTCGCATAAAATATTAATTAATTATAAATGGGCGATTAAGAAGAGAAAATATCATTCTTGGATCGAGGCTCATTTTATGCTCGCGTTGTGCACACATACCTTTCGTTTATTCTTCTACAACGAGAGGAAACAAATAGTTAATGTGTGCGTGTGTGTGTGTGTGTGAGCATGCATGCATTTTATATGCTTTGCTACCTGCATGAATAGCCCAGTGCAGCTTAATTATCATGACTTCGTCATGTATCATCACTTTTGGTGCGTGTACTATAATAAATAACTGGCTCTGGCATTGTTGTATATTCTAGAAATTTCTTGATTGATTGCGTAGTTCAAGCTTAAAATGTTGAATCTCCACGATTTGCGTTTGCGGGTTGTCGCTTTGCACTATCACTCCCGAATTCCAAGTTCGTATCGAGTTTGCCTTCTTATTGGCTGGGTGCGGATTCGTCCCTTTTTTCCGAAGGCTTCAACATCGTTTATAATAGCTTTTGACAAAGAGGTACAATCTTATCCTCGTTGACTGGCAACATTTGATCTAACATTTCCAATATCATCATCAGACCTCTAATCACACACACTTTGCAATGCTCACTATACCAGATTTAAGCAAATTTGCTTCAATTTAGATCGTACCTCATTTCCAGTGGTTAGCACAGACGACGTTGATGCCTTCGAAAGAAAGGCACGAATTCGTACCCAATCAATATTCCGCAGATGTCTGTACATACGCAGCAAGAGAATTAGGATCTTGCGACATTGAAAACTGTTGCAAGAACGATGGCCGTGGGAAGGATACTTTAAAATTTTTTAAGAAATATTCTAAACTAATGAATTCCATTGACTAAGGATGCATTGCATATTAGGACATGAAATGACTATGCAACCTGAATGTATACGAATATTTTTAACTGAAACTGTACGTTGATTAATCGCAATTTGAAAATCTTTTCCCTTACGAGTTTTCTGCTTGGCCAAATATGCCAAATTTAGCCTGCATTATCAATGACGTTCAAACTAGTGACATATTGATTAGCATTCATTTTCACTACTAACACAAAATTGTATTAAAATCAGATTGAAGCTTAAATCTGATCTTGTGAGTAGTGTACCTTAGGTAATTAGATATCTGAAGTAGGCAATTGAAATAATGTATCGAAACATCGATCGGCCAAGGTTAGATAGAACTTAATTTCCAGTGGGTGGCATGAATGGTGTGGAAGCCTTCGGAATGAGGGGACGAATCAACACCGAGTCATCACCAAAATGATCTCAGCGCATACTTGGAAATGATGATCAATCGAACCATTGCGAAACTGAGAGTGCAAATCGACCACCATGAAAGAAACTGGCGGACGCTTTAAATTCGATGATGGCATTGCGCCACCGGGATCAAAAAAATTCAAGAATATAGAATGCTTTTTATTTTCAATTTTGGTGAAATGTATCCTGTCTGTAAAATTGTGGTTTTGGTAGCCTTTACACGTTTGGTATACATAATTTATAGCAGGTTGACTTACAAGAGACATTGCAGCCTACTTTTCATGAAGTTGAATCTACTGCTGTTATAACTAACATACATTTTAAATTTTGTCACGTCTAACAGTCTAACAATTCTAGACGGAACATTTAATGGGTATGACGATAGTGCTGGCTCCTACTGTTTAGTCGCTTAATAAGCAAGAAGCGCTTGTGAACATGAGATTATTTTCTAAATCAAGTTTGCGAGCTTGAAGTAAACCCCAATCCGATTGTATTTAACCAGTCGTCGAGCAACATAACAAAACTACCGCCAGCCGCAACGCACTGACGCGTTTCGACCTTCCATGATCATCATCAGAGTACGACGGCAAACGGACTATCGAGGATCAAACCGCATTGAATATATATGGAAATCAAATTTAGATATGCGGCTCTCACCTCTAGCAGTCCTGCATACATTGAACTTGACTGGAAATGTCGGCTGCACAATTTCTATGCAGTCACGAACATTAACTGTTTGCAGCTTTCGCCACATATACATGCATAGGCAATACAATTTAATAATCATTGGTTTTTCCTTGTGTTGATGTTGACTTCGGCATATCTTTCTGGTCTATTTGATATAATTTGATACTAGGAACTAAATGCTTAATACATGATTGCATATATATTAGCTCTCCGCGGTCATGAATGCATTCATATTTTATGATACGTCACGAAAATTCTAATCAAGTCTATTGGCATTGAATATTCATATTTTTCAGTACGCCGAGAGTAACACTAGATATTCTAATAAGCCTTTGCGATACCTGACTTCTATTTTAATGAAAATTATAATTGGGGCGTTAAATAAGTGAGACCAAAAACAGGGAAGTTATGCCATAAAGGACAGGTTAGACTTTCAATTAATGGTTCATGTGGTCCTCATATTTCTTCTTTTAAAACCATGCATGATGTGTGTGATCGAGTGTTAAAGTGATACAGTGCAAACAACCTGGATATATGGAGTCGAAAGTGCGTATTCTTTAAATTGACTTAGCTTAGTTTATCGCTTTTAAACGCATATCGCTGGTGCTCTGTCTATATAATATCTGTATCTTCAATTATTATTATCTACTTAATTATGCATTATAGCGCAACGCGTTAGTGCAGCATAATTTTTCATGTACATCTATTTTACAGGTTATCGTGATGATGCCGGTTACACCGATGATGATGATGATGTTAACGTAGATGATGATAAGTTAATGTTTAGAAGAAGATGATGATGATGACTTGGCTTAGTTTATCGCTTTTAAATGCATATCGCTGGTGCTCTGTCTATATAATATCTGTATCTTCAATTATTATTATCTACTTAATTATGCATTATAGAGCAACGCGTCAGTGCAGCATAATTTTTCATGTACATCTATTTTACGGGTTATCGTGATGATGCCGGTTACACCGATGATGATGATGTTAACGTAGATGATGATAAGTTAATGTTTAGAAGATGATGATGATGATGATGATGATGATGTTCTTTTTATTGAATTTTGAACATGATAATTTTGATAATGGAAATAATCATTTTGATGATGATGTTAATTAAAATGATGTCGATAAAGATTATGACGTTAAGAATGATATTTGCAACAACAGTAAATAATAAACTATAATTAAACGATTATTGGTTCCGCGGGCGATGATAAAAAATAATATAATCAAGGATACGATCTTGATATAGACACATGACTCATTAAGTGCATACGTTTGCCAGTTATGACTAAGAATTGTTTAGTGTTGAAAAGAAAATTCATCCGATAGACTAATTTTGTCCTTATTGGGAACTTATTACGTACTAGCCAGAACTATACGACGGCAGGGATCGAACCTGGTCAAGTCTGCTTCAGAATCTGGTGCTCTCAACATTGAGCCACTCTGCCGCTCGCTACATAAAAAGGGGAAGTTATGTACTTACTAATGTTTCCTGGTTTGTTTTTCCTTTTCGTGGAGCCTATATAGTCTCCCTTTATCAATAAAATTCCAACTACCCATCCCTGATCTTTGATTTTGGAACAGAGACTACGTTACATAAAGAAGTGGTATAAATATTAAAATATGTATAATTAAACGAACATTGGTTGTGTGGGCGGTGATAACATTCATCTTAACCACAATTTTTGTGATATGTAGTAGAGTGGCTCAGTGTTTAGAGCACTAAATTCCGAAGCAGACTTGCCAATATTCAAACCCTATCCATGGAAAATTCCGGCCAGTACGTAATAAGTTCTCAATAAGGACGAAAGCGGACGACTGGATGAATTGCTTTTTCTACACTATAAAATTCTTAGTTCATACTGGCAAATGCATATATCTAATGAGTCAGGTGTTTATATCAAGATGGCAGCATTGATTATATTAATAAATAAACTAGTTGGTGAGTTGAAATCATTAAAGTAGTTTTTATAATGTAGCTTAAATGACTTTTTAGAATTAACCGCACTTGGTCCTTTTAAATCGAAAATTTTAAAAAAAACCCACAACTTTTATTAACATATTTTAAAGTTTCAGGTCTTTATTTATTTACTTTATCAATTAATACATAAAAGAAAGCATTATTTCCTAACAGAAAAGTAAAAATATCTCCATATATATTTCTTTAATATGTAAGTCCAATTTGGAACAAGGTATGATGTTATTTACAATTTTTCATTAGAAACGGACGAAAATTTAAGAATATTAGTTGTTAAATAAGGCAGTTCTACGCGAATTTTTATTTCATCACGGAAGTTGTTCAGGAAACATATTATTTTTTTAAGAGAAGGTAGACTAGATAAATATTTTTAATAGGAAAAGTGAATATGTTTTTTCTTATTAAGTACGGCGTAACAAATTAAAGCACAAATGAGAAACTGTTTTTGTATTCTAAATTGGCCAACAATTCCAGTTATTTTAAAAGATGTATTATTTTGTTTCTCAGTGCTGTCCTTTTCGTTTCGGATTTGACCGCATTTTTTCTTGTGCGGGACAATTGTTAGCACTCATAGGTCGGCAAAATCTTGAACCTTTTATCGTTTCAGATGATGTAATTTTTGGCCTCAGTTGATGGGTTTTCACTTGTCCCTTCTCCTTTAAGCCTTCAATTAGCTGATTGTCTGAAAGCGCTTTAGGATCAAGATCCGCCATTGATCTTTCACCTATATTTACTCCTGTGCGTATTGTGTCAACCCTGAAGATGAGACTGGAAATAACGTCTCGAAATATAGGTGAAAGATCAATGGCGGATCTTGATCCTAAAGCGCTTTCAGACAATCAGCTAATTGAAGGCTTAAAGGAGAAGGGACAAGTGAGAACCCATCAACTGAGGCCAAAAATTACATAATCTGAAACGATAAAAGGTTCAAGATTTTGCCGACCTATGAGTGCTAACAATTGTCCCGCACAAGAAAAATGCGGTCAAATCCGAATTCCAGTTATTATTTAAATCAAGAACGCGAGCTTGAATAAACACCAATCCCATTGTAATTAACCAGTTGTCGAACAACGGGATTGATGTTTACTTCAAGCTCGCAAACTTCATTTTAAGAGTTGTTACCACCGCGCAATCAATTACTGTTAAATTTCATTTATGTCCATTTGCATATAAGCTACACACCATATTCTAGATTAGTGAGAGACGTTTCGAATCCTTTTTCAAGGTTCATTATGAGGCTCATGATAAAACACAGCACATAATTAAAATATTGTCTGATCCCATATTTAGTAGAAAAATATGAATATTAGCAGATATATGTAAAATTCGAATGGTATAAATCAATCATTTACATTAGACAATGTGCAATCGAACATGACGGATAAAATATAACTCTTGTATAATTCATAAGTATATGAAATAATTTAAAAGAGTATATCATTATGTAGATATGCATGATCATGAGCTCAATAAAGGTTTCATCAGAAAACGGCACATTCTTTGACTAAATTTATTCAAGTACTCACAGGATAGATAGGGAAAGATGTTAACTAATTTCGATATACAAAAACAGTTGATTCACAAGATTTAAAAAAAGAAACAGGTAAAATAAAATCCAGAAATCTTGCTAAAATATAACAGCTGTAGACAAATATTTATGCTCATTTATTAATAAAACACTATTGAATGAAGAATACGTGGGTTACATGAATGAGAGCTAATAATCGAATCCAGGCATCACGAATTTGCATACGAGAGAGTAGACCTAGAACGGCTTTATAAAAATCCGTCTCAGCTTTGCTAGAATTGTTATATTTTCCTTGCTGTTTGTTTTCTTCCTATGTGAAATATGAATAATTTTATAATTAATACAATTCTTATTAATAGCACTCTTAGGTCGGTAAAATCTTGAATTTTGATCATTTTCAGGTGATCTGATTTTTGGCTTCGATTGATGGGTTCTCACTTGTCCCTTCTTTTTTAAGCCTTCCATCAGCTGATTGTCTGAAAATGACGTTATAACAAGATTTTCCATTAATTGGAGAACATTCTTAACATTATCATAAACAGTTGTGCATACAAATGTATGTATGTGTGTGCTAATGTGCACGTTGGTAAATCGTTATTGAAGGCATCATATTTGACGTTATCCAAACATTATCGCTAATATCATCGAAAGAAAATTCTTCAAATAAAGCTTGCGAGCTTGAGGTAAACACCAACCCCCATGTATTTAACCAGTCGTCGAACAACATAACAAAACTACCGCCAGCCGCAACGCACTGACGCGTTTCGACCTTCCTTGATCATCATCAGAGTACGACGGCAAACTGACTATCGAGGATCAAATCGCATTGAATATATATGGAAATCAAATTTAGATATGCGGCTCTCACCTCTAGCAGTCTTGCACACATTGAACTTGACTGGAAATGTCGGCTGCACAATTTCTATGCAGTCACGAACATTAACTGTTTGCAGCTTTCGCCAATACAATTTAACAAATATTGTTGCGCGGGTGGTGGTAACAATTCTTTAAATCAAGTTTGCGAGCTTGAGGTAAACACCAATCCCATTGTATTACCACCACCCACGCAAACAATTATTGTTGAACTATCGGAATATCATTTACAATTCTCCAATACAGAGTGTATTTCAAATACTAATGGGCAGAATGCATCGTGCCCTAAAATGAGATGGATACACTGTGGTTTGCGTATCTAGTGTGCAAAACTGCCTCATAGTTGAAATACATAATAAATTTGCATTTGATGGTCTCTACGCTAAGTTATTTTAATTTCGGTTTTTAGAGAATAACATAGTTAAACCCAAACCAATGCACATCGTTGCTAATTTAAAGACCACTTATCGCGCTTGGTTAAAATGATATATGCACTGCAACATCATATATACACAGGTATATATATATATATATATATGTATATATATATATATGTATATATATATATATATATATATATATATATATATATATATATATATATATATATATATATATAGTTCTTTATTTTGCAAAATGGAATTTATTAAATTTGATTTGTATATCGAGTCTAAATCGAATGATTAAACTAATCGATATTTATCTATAAATAATAATTATACTACTAAAAATAAAATTAGTACAACTAAAAATCAATAATTGCCCGGGTGATGGTAACAATAATTAAAATTACGTTTGAGAGTTTCAAGTAAGCATCAATCCCATCACATTTAACCAGTCGTCGAACAACATAGCAAAACTATCATACGTGTGATTGACGGTAGTTTTTCTATGTTGTTTGCACGACTTGTTAAATGCAATGGGATTGGTGTCTATTTTCAGCTGCAAACTTGATTTGAATAATAAAAAATGTCGTTTAAGTAGGTTCTTCGATTATAATTTGCTGCCACCATGGTTGCATGTTTGAGGAAGCCGGTTCAACAAATCGTCAGATCTGGAAGCATGCATCAAGGGCTGTCGCAACCATGTTATGATGATTGTACCTTAAAATATTCAAGTCGGGTACTTCTTGTTTAGTCAGAATTTACACATTCGTCTAGGAGATTGTACCGTCCTATTTTCCCATATTCCTCACCCAAATATATAGTGGTTAAAGTGCGTAATACCGGCTCTTACTGATGAGTCGCCAGTAAGCCCGAAACGAATGTGCATGAGATTATACTTTCCGTTCATGCTGCCTTCGGTTTATCCTTCTGGTCACAACTGAACTAATTTGTTACTAGCTTCGCAACACCAAATACATACCTTTTTGTCACCTATTTTTTGAAAGGTTGCTTAGTGCGAGGGTCACAATGATGATTAACACGATTGGCGATAGTGGCTTGTCGTTTTGCCCTACCAGTTTCGCAAAGTTTATCCCCATTTCCAAGTACGAATCAAGTTCGTCGTCGAGTTGGCAATTTATTTATTTAAATCACGGTTACGATCTAAATGCAATAAGCAATCCCATTTCATACATAATTTTGTCAGTAAAATGTAGCATTGTATAGTGTAGAAGAGGCAATTCCTCCATTGGAACGGTTTCGTACGTAGTGGAACCTATTCACGTACTGTGCAGTATTTTCTGTGCGCATGTCTCGAACAAAGGCACATCTGCTTCAAGAGTGCTGTTCTAACCAATGTATTAAAATACTCGACCACTGGGACACCTTATTGGCTTATAAAATCCTGTAATAAATGTAAAATAAGTAGAGGTCATACATATACTCATCATCTTCATTGTGGAACGAATTGTCGTTATATTTGTTTCAAGTAGTAAAAGTTGATCTACCAGTAAACTGGAAAAACAATCCACCGATTCAGGTACCGTTTTATTTGTATACTGAAGTGTCACAGATCATCTTGCCAACCAATAACATTCATTTTGTACACATTTATCAACAATTTCAACAAAATTGTAAGAATTCATCAATCTTGGATATCTGAATTTTGAGTATTTCGTTATTTCATGACATAGAATCGTTCAAACATTATTTTTTAAATAACTGTCAATGGGATACCAGGTTTTCACACATTTAACAGACCATCCACTCTAAGTGAGACTGTATCTCTTTGTATGAGCGTTTGATCAAGTGTCGAGTTCCAATCCTCACGTAAATTAAACTTGATTACTACGAAATTTAAAAAAAGTAATATCGAACAAGGCCAGAATGTATGGATTTGCTGGAGTAACATGTGTGAATATATAGTTAGAATTATCAATTTTTGTAAAATTTAGAATTACTTGAAATTGATTTTGTCGGAACTATGTGCCCACTAGTCAATCATATTATATTCAGTGATTTTGTTTTGAAGTCGCTTTGTCAAAGATTTTACATGAAATTAACTCTACTACTGTTGGAATATATATTCTAATTGGAAATAGAACCTTCCAATTTATCTACATTACTCAGCCGGATATATCGTGGATATAGAACTTGGTGTCGGCTCCTACTTATGAGTCGCCAGTGAGCATGAAATGTGTACATCAGATTATACTTTTCGTTCATGCTGACTTTGTTTAATCCATCTAGTCCTATCTGAACTAATTCCTTACTAGGTGTGCAACACCTAATGCAAAATTGCATATTTTTTAGTTCTTCGCCACAAACCGAATCTAAGTTATATATTTTAAGGAATGATGTCATGATTATCGTGAAATGTGATAAATGATATTGATCAAGACCAGAGTGAATGAATTTGCTAGCGGAACATTTTCAGAAATATTTGTATTTTTAAATTTTGATGAACTTTAGCATACAGTGAAATCAATAGTGTACCATGTACCGTCTCGGCAACCATAGTGTTTGTACCATGTACATTTTAGTCAACCAGAGTATTGGTGTCTGCAGCTGAGACAATAGCCATATTTTTTATACCTTTTGCAGGTTTGGTATATATATACTACATATAGTGAGTTGTCTTTTAAATCGCATTGTTGAAGATTTTATATGTGGTTAATTAAACGAACGTTGGTTGCGCAAGTGGTGATAACAATTAATCAAGGTTACGGTCTTGATATAAGCACCTGACCCATTAATTACCTACATATGTCGGATTAAATTAAAAATTGTACAGCGTAGTAAGCATACGCGCCCATGTTCGAGCCCTGTATGCGGTAAATACTGGCAAGTACGTGATGAGTTCCCAATTAGGACGAAATCGGTCTACTGGATGAATTGCCTTTTCTACACTATACAATTCTAAGTTTATGCTGACATATGTAAGTAATTAATGGTTCAGGTGCTTATATCAAGACCGCAACCTCGATTATAATAATTCATATGTAGTTAGTTTCACTATTGAAGTTTTAAAAATTCGTGCCGTCAAATAGTCCAACATTCTTCACTATAGAGTGGATATAGGATTTAGTATCGGCTCGTACTGATGAATCGCGATTATGCGTAAAACGTATGTGTACATTAGATTATAATTTACGTCCATGCTGCCTTTGGTTAATTCTTCTGTCATATTTGAACTAATTTGTTACTAGGTGCACAATAAATAATACAGAAACGATTACGAACATCTGACGGACGCTGGTTTTACTGTTTTCAGATTCGATGAATATAATGGGGCTGGCGTTTATCTACCTTTTGCAAACTTTACTTAAGAGGAATTAGAAAATTTTATGGTTTTATTATTGGGTTTGTCATAACATCGAAATCGTGTTCGAAGTTGCGTGCTGCTTATCGGGACTTCAAAAATGTCACTAACAGAACCTATAGATCGGTGTCATACACATACCTTTTGAATTAGCAATGTTTTCTTATGATGGAATAAAATAATCTGCGCTTGTTGAAATATCGATGGAATAATATTATGGAAATTGTCCTTTATAAAAACGCGATATTTATTTTGACACAGAATTTAATTTGTTATATGATTAAACCTCACATCTAAAATTGTTTATACGCATACAAATGATTGCATGATATAAAATGAATTGAACTTAAAGTGATCGGCGGAAATGCAGATATTAAAATGCAGCTGTCCGATAGAATGTAGAGTGTTGCTCTAGTGGATAAATCAGATAACGTAAAGATGATGGAGAAGATTTTGATTTATAAAACTATATTCATCCTCGTCGGCTTTACACACGATAAAATAGGCAAGATTGAGCTGAATGCAAAATTAAATTAAAGTCTTAATTGACGCCGATTTAATTACTAGAACCCGGCCCATGGCCTGAAACAGACTTTGCGGTCAAAATCCAAACTGAGAAAATAAACCCAAATTTTTATGTGATAAAACAAATGTTCAATTTACTAATTCATGCACAGAATAAAAATTTTAGTGAGCTATCCTGAACCGTTGCATATGCTGATTTTTAACATACGTAAGGAGTAATCTTCGTAGCAAGTGAAGTATTTATGGAGAGGTTGGTAGTGGTACAGTAGTGAGCCCGCTTTAGCCACTGTTATCCAAGGTTCTATTGTGTCGTCGTTAGAATTTGTTAATAAAAATTGCAATATTAAGTGTTTCGTGTAAATATATTATGTTGATGATTGCATTTTTCCAATTCTGGGAAGCAGGTCGCTGTCATAAAATACCTCTTAAAACACACACACACACACACACACACACAACATATATATATATATATATATATATATATATATATATATATATATATATATATATGTCAACATCAGACCACGTCCATTTCACACTAGAAAGGATAACGTCAAGCAAATTTTCCAAAACTTACCATTTAGAGGAGACCTACTGGCCTAAATAATTGCATGGCGGCTAAATAGAATTACTAAGGAGACTTTTCCAAGTTTGATAGTTAATATCACATTTAGTACACAGAGAATCATGAGTTTGGATGCCAAAGATCAATTGACAACTTTCTCCAAATCGTTCATAGTCTGCAAATTCTCCTGAATGTGCGATAGCACATATATTGGACGTACGAATAAGCAATTGATCAACAGGATCCAGCAAAATTTACCGCAGTAATTGAATAAAAAAAGCCTTGACACCGTCAGGAAAATTGGCTATTTCTGATAATATATTGGAAACGGGGCACCCAGACAATTTGACCAATTTGTCAATACTACATAAAGCAAAATCATAAAAATCAATATATTACCATGAAGCCCTTTATATAAAACAACATAAACCTGGCCTCAATATACACAAGTTTCATCAACATAATATTCTAATAGATTGGACACGAATCACAAAACCCAACAACAATTTCTTAGCACCCAGCCAAGACCAAACATCCCCTCGACCAGACTCAACAAACATTCGATTGAATTTAAAGAAACAGGAAGACAGTGGATGCAAACAAATCGGATCGCAACCCGATAATCAGGTATTCGATTGAATAAGCAAAAAACTACAGGGGAAAAAACAACTACACATAAGGAGTTAGAAATCTTACCTGCGCTGTTACCAAGTGGACAAAACAAAATTTCGGAACAAGGGGAAACGAAATACCAGACTCGGAAAAATAACATTTGTACGCATAACAGCCTACAATCCAAACAGTTACTATAGCATAAGAATTATATTGTATAGAAAGGGCAATTCATCCAGTAGACCGGTTTCGTCCTTATTGGGAACTCATCATGTACTCGTCAGTATTTGTCGCGAGCAGGGCTCGAACATTGGCACGTCTGCTTCAGAATCTGCCTCAAACTACACACAATTTTCAGTCATATACTAATACTAATGTAACTCGATTAGTTTTTTTCTCTTTTATGTGGAGCTCATATTGCATCCATTTATACAGAAAGTTCCAACTAACCATGCCCAATCTGTAATTACTGAACAGACACCACACTACATGGTTGAAGTGGTATTGAAATGAACATTTATATAATTAAATGAATATTGATTGCGCGGGCGGTGATAACATTTACTATAATCAAGGTTGCGAACTTGATATAAACACCTGACCCATTAAGTAATTACATTTTTACAGTATAAACTAAGAATTGCATAGTGTAGAAAAGGAAATTCCTTCAGTATTTAGGTTTCGTCCTTATTGGGAACTCATCAAGTACTGGCCAGAAATTTCCGCGGACGTGGCTCGAACCAGGGCACGTCTGCTTCGGAATCTGGTGCTCTAACCCCTGAGCCATCCTACAGCACACTAAACACAATTTTCAGTCATATAATAACACTAATGTAATGTTTATATCAAGTTCGCAACCTTGATTATAGTAAGTGTTATCACCGCCCGCGTAATCAATGTTCATTTAATAATGCGGTTAACATCCAATCCAAAAATAAAAGAATGTCCAGATCTCAGACATCACTTTGCAAAACGTCTCGGAAAGGAGTTGGTATCAAATAATGCAATATGTCTAAAAGCGGATAAATGAGGAGCTATAGTTCTGATGAATCAATCCAATTATAACTATAAAATGATAGAACAGTTAAGTAATGCTGAAGTATACAATAAAATAACAAAAGATCCTACTGATAGGTTACAAGGACAAGTAAAATGTTTAATCAATAATATGCTTGCTAGTGAGGAATTGGATTTGACTTACGGTAACACTCTCATTCAAAGTGATACTGTTGCAACCAGAGTTTATGGTTTAGTAAAAGTGCATACCCCGGGTAATCCTTTAAGAATTATACTGAATGCACAACACTCCCAAACATATAAAATTTCAAATTTTTTGTGCCATAGAATAAAAAAATATTCCTATTTCTTAGAACATAACTTGCTAAACTCATATCAGTTGGTTGAAATTGTTGATAAATGTGTACTAGATGTAAAGGATAGATTAGTTTGCATAGATGTAGTATCTATGTACACGAATATACCGGTACCTGAGGCCTTGGATTGTTTTCGACGTTTACTTGTTGATCACCTATTAATATTAGAAGGAAGCAAAATGACGATTGGTCACGTCATGGAGATGATGTGTATATGTATGTTCTCTACTTACTTTAAATTTCGGAAAGAATTTTATAAACATATTCGAGGTATTGGATTGGAACAACATTTGTCAGACCCAATAGCAAATATCTTTATGCATTATTTGGAAAATAATATTTTGGATAAGACTCCACTGAAACCAAAATTGTATCTACGGTTCTTGGATGACATATTAATGATCTGGAACCATGATGATGATGAAATGGTAAATTTCTTAAATTTAGGTAATCGAATGAGCGAAATCCAAATAACATTAGAAAAGGAATCATCAGGTGAATTGCCCTTTTTGGATGTCAAATTAATTAGAAATGGTCAGAAATTGGGAAGAGATATTTATAGGAAAGATACTTATTCAGGAATCCTTCTTAATTTCAAGTCCAATCACCCGTATCGTACGAAAATAGCTATCTTGCCGTCAGTAATTTTAAGAAGCTTTAGATTAACAGACATAAAGAATAGGAAGTAAGAATAAGGTAGACTGCGCAATATATTCAAGGCTAGTGGTTTTCCTCTTCATTTACTAAATGCAATAATGATGGATGTCGTGAAAAAATTTAATCCTTATTTTAGGTAAATGAAAACGGAATAGGAGAAGGAAGAGCGTAAGGTCATGATATTACCGAACACTATATTAAGAAGGAAAGTGAAATCAATAGTTTTAAAACACAATATATGGACGGTTTTAAAACAGTCCCTAACACTTGGCATTATACTCCCTAATCACAAAAAAAAGATTGAACCCTTAGAAATATCAGGAGTGTAAGAAAGCCCATGCAATGATTGTAGTCTCAAGTATGTTTGGTGAGACCATGCGCCCAATCAAATTAAGAAGAGGTGAACATAAAACAGCGTGTAAATATGGACATATTGCTAAATCTGATCATTCTCGTCATGTAGTGGAGACTGGACATACTATCATGTGGGATGAATGCAAACGTATAGCAATATGTAGTCGTAATATGGTGAGGAGATTGATTAGAGAATCTATAGAAATTAAATAGTGATAATATTATGAATGAAACAGCTGTTGAAAAATCGTCAAGTTCGATTTGGAATACGAAATTAACTAATGGCAGAAAAAGGCGCACGCACGAATTGGAAACTGAAGCTAGCTCCAGTAATAGGTTAAGAACATCGGATTAAGATTGACTTATTAGTGGGCTTGTTGTTGAAGTAATGAATAATCAATTATTAAAAATATCGTCTTTCTAAATTTCATCTCTAACTTCTCGTTTGATTTTAAAACTCTTAGGGATTTGAACACTTATTTTGTGTTCTGCACCCGACCCTACATATTGAGAACATTCTAATAATACATCATTTCAAATAGGCAAGTATGTATTAGGTGTTGCGAACCTAGTAACAAATTAGTTTAGTTGTTACCAGAAGGATAAACCAAAGGCAGCATGAACGGAAGGTATAATCTCATGCACATTCGTTTCGTGCTTGAGATTATACTTTCCGTTCATGCTGTCTTTGGTTAATCCTTCTGGTCACAACTGAACTAATTTGTTACTAGGTTCGCAACACCAAATACATACTTTATATATATATATATATATATATATATATACATAGTTCTCCGCAACAAACAGTATTTAACTGTAATATATTAAATTGAATGATGTCATGCTTACCGCGAAATGTGATAACTGATATCGATCAAGGCCAGAGTGTATGGATTTCTACTGGAGTACAGATGTTTATAAATTGTTGTAATTTCAATTTCGGTGAACTATAGCATAAATTTATATCAATCATATTGTTACTATGTTCGATCTTTTCGGTACAATAATGTTGGTATCGGTTACTAACACAATAGCCATAGTGTTAGTATCCTTTACAGACTCGGTATATATATTATATAGTGTGAATTAGCGTTGAAGTCGCATTGTCGTAGAGTATATGATGTTAGCTTCACTATTGCAGGTTTACACATTCGTCTAGGAGATTGTACCGTCCTATTATCCCACATTATTCATAGGAGTTAAAGGGCGTAATACCGACTCCTACTGATGAGTCGCCAGTAAGCACATTCCATTCATGCTGCCGTTGGTTTATCCTTCTGGTCATAACCGAACTAATTAGTTATTAGTTTCGCAACACCTAATACATACTTGCATATATGTTAGCTCTCCGCAACAAACAGTATTTAACTGTTATATAATTTCAAATAATTGGAAGTAATAATTAGTCTGATGCGTGCAACGTGTAAATTAATGTCTATTGACTGCAGATTCATTTAAATGTACGTGCATGTGTATCAATTATATTTAACTGATTTTTTTATTTATTTATACACATACACATGCACATGCGTGGCATACGCCTATTTAATGGTATGACAATAACTGTAATTAACTAGTCTATTTTAAGTACAATCAGAGTGGTTTGCATTGAAATTTAACACGTGAATTGGTCATTCGCTCTTCTAGTTTTATCACTCATGGCATGTTTTTATGACGTGTTTTTCTGAATTATTGGACTCCCCTCACCTGAAAATGTGAGGGCAATCTCAGTTACGTCATTTTACATTAAGTGTATAAGACGAATAGTTAACGCATGCAAATGCTTAATTCTTATTCGGCCACTCTATTCTCACTTAGTAAGATTAAAAAAATAACGGTTACGGAAATCCACACACTCACACGTGTGACACGCGGATATCTAGTGAAAGATCAGTCTGAAGAATAAATAATATGGCTAGAATAAATAACACGCTTCCTTCATTAATTTCAATTGTTGAACTTGCGAGTATTGTCCAACTGAAGATTGCTTTCTTTTCGGGTCACAAATACATCTATTTCTGTTTACTTCCCGTTTTAACAATTGATTCAATTAATTGTCTAGGATAGCCATTCGACATTAAATCGTTTATTGATATATTATATTCGTTATCTTTGAATCTGGACTAACCAACCTGTCAATTCTTGTAAAACAGCCACGAACTTTTGATAATCTCTATTGAACCCACACCAAACTGTTGTAATGCAAAAACTGTTCAGACAAATTTGGTTTTTGTGAAATTGTTCTGTTTAATTTATCATTATATTCTTTCTTTACTAGTATATCTAGGAAAGGTAGACAGTCATATTTCTCGTGCTCTGACGTAAAGCAGATATTCTTATGCGTTTATTGAAACTTTAAAGCAGTGTTCGTATTTGCGACATGTTCTTAAAGACAAGGAAAATATCATCCACGTATGGTATACATTGAACACATTTTACTTCTGTCACACCTTAATGACGTGTTCTCTATATTTCCTATAAAAATCTCAGCCAACACTGAAGATAGGAGTGTCACCATCGCCACACCATCAGTTTGTTTAGAGATGCTTCCATATAAACAAATTTCAGCCGGATTCATGCAAGCCGAAGAAGCATGTTTAGGCATTTAGCTTGAATTAAAGGTGACACACGCAATTGATTAGTCGTTCCTTTATTTAAAATTTCTCCATGTTTACGTTTTTCTATCTTTGAGAATAAAAATTTTTCTAGTTTCTGATAAAATTTCTTTTTATTTTTGCCCATGGAAAGAGTAAAACGACTTTTATTAAGGCTCGCATTTCAAAAGAAGACATATATATATATATATATATATATATATATATATAATGCATTATATTTTGGGTCAATATATTTTCCTGACATTGAGTTCTGCTTATTTTGTTATGATAGATGGGGAACAGCGAGATAGAACATGGAAAAGAAAGTTATATTGGAGAGAAATATTTAACGATACCTTTCAACTGATATAGGAATGACAAGTGTGTGCACTGTGCAGTTTTTCCGGCGAAGGAAGGTATTGCGAATTATGAACCATACGCTGCAAGATTGAAATCCCAATTTTAGCCTATAAATGCTCGACAAAGCTCACTGGAACATCTATTTTACGACATAACATGATAATGCCGATTGTCTGCTTTCTTGGATGTATTATTTAAAAAAAGTTAGACTGATAAAATAGAATAACAAATTTGCTAAAAAACTTCATTTAAATACTGTTTGTTGCGGAGAAATAATATATATGCAAGTATGTACCGTCCTATTATCCCACATTCTTCGCCCATATATATAGTGGTTAAAGGGCGTAATACCGGCTCCTACTGATGAGTCGCCAGTAAGCACGAAACGAATGTGCATGAGATTATACTTTCCGTTCATGCTGCCTTTGGTTTATCTTTCTGGTCACAAATGAACTAATTTGTTACTAGGTTCGCAACACCTAATACATACTTGCATAAAATCCTACATTTTTCGCATATTAGACACATTTTAGCAGTTTTAATTGGGACCGTGACTGTTTTTCAAGAATTGGAAAACTGTTTTGTACAATTTTATAAGACGACTGTTATACTATAGCTGAAAATTGTTTAAAGTCTCAGGGCTATCCTGAGCTTTTAATTGAGTAATTTATGAAAAAGGGAATTAAAATGGAAATGTCGAGCGTAGAACCAAAATAGAAGTTAATCCATTCTATTATTCATTCTAACAAAGAGTGCTGTTTGTTGCATAACAAAGAGAAAATCAAAAGCGTCTTTAAAATGCATATTTAATGCGGCTAAACTGCTGGTTATTTCACAAAAAGCATTCGCTTTTACCAGCAATCAAAGAAAAACAACAGTTAATGACGGCCTTAAATACAATTTCCTATTCAGAATGTTAATGTTAATTGTTCCTCTTTAAAGTAAAATCTCAAAAAATAAATTATATGTGGCAACAAAAAAATTCGATTTAACATCAAAAGACATTTTGCAGAATGAAAGATGTTTGGTACGTGTAAAATATGGCATAATATATACAGTGATTGACAAATTTTCATTATTTACGACAAAAGTACGCAACCGGTTCATTTATAGGACAAATGGTCGTTTTCACTACAACTTATGCTTACTGCTGATACTTTCGAAATTATGCAATCGAAACTTAGTGCATGAATCTTAATCATTAACTTTTAGTCCAAAAAGCATGGGTGATAATGGTGCTATATTTAAGATTGATGGATACACCGCGTAAACAAGTTTCAAAATTAAACGTAATTATTCAGTTATTCACATTACAATTCATGATTTAACTCAGACCATACTATTTTACGAAGCGCTGTTCACTGAAAAACGAGTGATAATTATGGGTAAAAGATTTAACAGTCTGATTTCAACTATTAGCAAATCCTACTATGAAAACGATAACTGTTCTGGATAGTGAGTTTTAAGTAAACATCTTCAGTTACAAAAATGATCTAGGAAAATTCAAGATTTTAATTTATTTGCAAACAGACATCGAATTGTCTGTCAATTCAAAAAAAGGAAGTGAAAATACTTCACATTATGAATACACACGTATGGGATTTATATGAAGTTCTAAAATTCTAAATTTGTACGTAATTATTTTCAATTTATAAAATTGAGACCTCATATTTAATCCTCTTAGATATACAATACGGAGTCAAAATGAATGCCAATTTTACTAGAACACCAAGGAAAATTTAAGCATATTTATAAATTTTCAATTTTTTTAAATGCTGATATTCTTATTAGCTGCAAAATGTAACGGAAGTTTAATAATGATGCAGACACAAAAGTTTAAAATATGATATACTATACACATTCTTCCATTGATCAAGGCAGTACAAATAATAAATCTGTGGACTGTATCATGAGGTCCGGTTGACCAAACGGTAAATTATCGCAGTTCGGTAAAATTGTATTTTAAGCGCTCGAGTCACGTTGTGCGGTGAATTTATCAGAGATTATATTTAAAATATTTCTGCAAAAAAATTAAATAGAAACTCAATAACTTAAGAAGCGCGGTAGAAGCAAACATTGTAGCTTAATTTATAAAAGCTTGAAAACATATTTTCGCTGAAACGGAATTGGAAATTATACCCAAAACTAATTAAACCTTGCATTAATTGGCATTCGCATCGTTTCAATTTTCCTTTATTTACTGCAAGAAAGGATGCAGATATGTTAATTTACCGATAATGGAGGATAAAAGAGTATTACATCTCTCTTATAACCGACAAATATTGTATAACTTTGCGCGTGAGATAGGTTATAGGACGAAAGAAAGCTAAAGAATATATTTATTGTGGCAAGACTGGATTACGCACACATTTTTTATATAAACGAAACATCGAATAAGATAATAACTCCAAAACGTTTCTAGACTAGTTTCTTTTCTATTTGATACTTCAGAGTAGTAGCCAGAATAATTTTGGAACCGCTACCTTGAGTTTCAGAAGACGGCCCATTGTATGTAAGTTTCCGTTCTTTACTGTTTCATAATTTTGTTCAGACTCTATTTCAACTGGATATTTGTGTGTAACGCTTTCGAAATATATTTAAAATTTGGCACATATATATATATATATATATATATATATATATATATATATATATATATATATATATATATATATAGCATTTCTCCTGGACGCATGGTATCTGACTCATAATGAAATATTCTGCCTGGCTGACTGAAATTTTAATTGGAAACCAATGCATTCTAGTATCTAGATGAATCAATGGCGGACCAAAATCGTACTTTGATATAAAACTGGAGATTGCTTGTTTCGAAGTTATCTTCATTATCGTTTTGCATCACACAACATTTATTCCAAGTTTCGGTCTAATCAATGCCTTGCGCGACAGGTTTTTTAAACAATTATCTGACGCTTGTTGATTTGATCATGTCTCTTTTGTTCACCGTTCTATTTTTTCCTTTATAAACTCTATTCACATTTCCGATTTTTTACTCGATATTTCGTTCACCACCTCATATACTCTGAAAAATATACAAATTGAAAAATTTTGTCGAACCTTTTTTTCCCACTTAATGGCGTCTAGAATGAATGCATCCGTTTAAATAAAAATTTACACCAAGTATTCAAATTCTGACAGCCCATCAAATTATCCAATTCTTGACAAATTTGACAACAATGCGGTCAAAAATGCAGTGTACCCGGAAAAATAAACAAATGTAGAAGAAAACAACGAAGGCTAACCAGCTTGGAAATGAACATGAGCAGTACAAACGCCACTAAATACACTAATCAGCTTCGAATAGAATAAGCAAGAAATAATTGCGCACACAAAACCAACGTGCGTGTCGTTCTCAAACACAAAACGATAAGCCCAGCGAAGAAATTAGCTCATACAAAATCATTCACCAGATTTCATACAACGCAACACCAGCTTTAAGCCTAGACCATTCAAAAATATGAAATATTGTATATATATATATATATATATATATATATATATATATATATATCATTGTACCCTTCCTAAAAAGTAAAACAAAAAGAAATTTTATCAGATATAAGAAAATTCTCTTTCGCATGGTCTTCTCAAATATCTACTAATGAACATATCTTTATATATAAATTGGAAAGCAAAAACAAGATAGAAATATGTGAACATTGAGAGAGAGAGTGAAAAGCGGAAACCAATCAAATTGCGTGCGTCACATCCAATTCAAGCTCAATGCTTGTACGTGCTTCTTCTGCTTGCATGAATCCGGCTGCAATTTGTTTATCCATAAGGCTTCGTATGTGGCTAGCTCCCTTTTGTTTTTACATTTAGTAATTACTTTGAATGCTACGTCTGGAGAACATACGTGCGATGTTTCGATGATGTGTTGCGCAATAGCAGACGTGTACTCACCATTTGATTTAAAACAGGCATTTAAGTTGCAATGTTCTCTCATTCGAGTAATTAACCGTCTGGTCGATCGGCCTACGTAAGTTGATCGACAACTTGCGCATGTATATTGGTAAACAATATTTGATATCGACATTAACGGCTGCTTCTCTTTGATTGCTGGTAAAGGCAAGTGTGTTACCCTAAATAACACTCGTAGTTTGGCTGCATTAAATGTGCGTGTCAATGCTGCTTCAACTTTCTTTTTGCCATTCGGGAAACTGCATCCCCTTAAATGGGATGTTCAGGTAGACGGTTTTCTTTTCTGGCCCATAGTACGTCTGTTTCTGTTTAATTCCCCTTTTAATAATTGATTCAATTAATTGTCTGGGATAGCCATTACACATTAAATCGTTAATTGCTTTATTATATTCATTTTCTTTAGAATCTTGACTAACCGAACTGTCAATTCTTGAAAAGCAACCACGAACTGTTAATAATTTATATTTAAATGGCACAAAACTGCTGTAATGTAAAAACTTTGCAGACCATTACAGTTAAATACTGTTTGTTGCAAAGAGCTAATATATATGCAAGTATGTATTAGGTTTTCCGAACCTAGTAACAAATTAGTTCAGTTGTGACCAGAAGGATAAACCAAAGGCAGCATGAACGGAAAGTATAATCTCATGCACATTCGTTTCGTGCTTACTGGCGTCTCATCAGTAGGAGCCGGTATAGTGGTTAAAGGGCGTAATACCGGCTCCTACTGATGAGTCGCCAGTATGACGAAACGAATATGCATGAGATTATACTTTCGTTCATGCTGCCTTTGGTCATCCTTCTGGTCACAACTGAACTAATTTTATTACTAGGTTCGCAAAACTCCAATACATATTTGTTAAGACCATGTTGGCTTATGGTAAATTGTTCTGTTATTTATATATATATATATATATATATATATATATATATATATATATATATATATATATATATATATATATTACAAAGCGAAATTTCATTCAGTCATTCTTTTTGTACAAGGTATTGTCAAGCTTAACCGAAATTTTTCTGATCAATAGAAAAAATATTCACAAATTAAATCACTTTCATATTTTCTGGGAATGCGTGTACATCTATCGAATTATATATATTTTACACAACAATGTAAGCAATTAATACTGCGATGCGCAGATCTTGACCTGTTACCAAATAGACTGAATAAAGCTCACAAACAAGGCTATAAGAAAGAAAATCAACGAGCGGCAAAAAGTTGTTCTCGTAATAGCAAACAAAACGAACACCTGGCCAAAACTTAATACATCGAAACATGAATAACCAGATCTCAAACATCACACTATAATACAATAAGAATCAACCCTACACCACGAAGAAACGTACATAGACACGCGTAAATGTACCAAAAATCAACATAAAAATAGAATAAAACTACATATCAGATTATTTTTCACCCATTTAAAAAATGATAACACATAAAGTTTACAAATGAAAGATTTTAGCGAGATGTTGAGTTTTCTCGAAATAAATCGGCCGTTATCCACTTCGTAATTAAATGAGTTTTCTATTTATAATAAATAAATATATATATATATACATCATCAGTACAAACCAAGAATCTCATCATATGTCAAATCCAATTCATTGAATGGAACGGACCGCAGTCGCTCTCATTGAGACCTCGTCAATTTTTGTCAAGAATTTGACGCGGACGGCGCACGAACTGAGGCATATTTGCTTCTGAGACTGGGGACACAATCCGTTGCCCCACATGTGCTGCATACTACAGGCAATTTGAAGTTTTATACCAATTTATGTTTTTTTGGCAACTTGTTCCTACAGATGGAGTATGTACTGCGCGGCTAGCTTGGCGCAGCCGATAGGCTACAGGACACCGAATCGCGAGCCCGTCAAAGCAATTCACAAAAGTATTTGATGAATGCCTTATAAGGGCGAAACTGGTGTGATTGACCAAGTTTCTTTGCTAACTTTAGGTATACTTAGTTCACACTGACATCATATATATCAAAATCCAGTTAAGAAAGGAATTTCATCATATATATATATATATATATATATATATATATATATATATATATATATATATATATATATATATGCGAAGCTGATTGTGGCAGGATTTCACTATATTTATGTTGTCATTATGAGTTAACATTGCATAATTAAGCAAATGAATTTTACCACTTAGACTGTTTTCCTTCTCATTAGCCACTCGTTAAGTTCTTTCCAACATTTTCCGCAACCGGGTCTCAAAATGAGTCATATTTGCTATTGAAACTTACATTCATACCACTTGGCTAACTTTGCGACACTTTACGCAGTTTTCAGTCATATATCAATTATTGTTTGATTAGCTTTTCCTCTAGATGAGGAATAGCAGACATAAACTCGGCTTAAATTTCAATCACAATCTAGATCATTTGTCATTGAAGAACAGGTACCATGCCATCCGTGTAAATGATATTGAATTTAGGCAGAAATTACACACACACACATATATATATATATATATATATATGTCGAATATAATTTAATAATATTATATGTATTTTTAATCTTTCCATAAGTAAACTTCAAATAAATATCATTTCCTCATGTGTCATGGAAACAGTTCAAGAGTGGCTAGTTCGAATTATATGCCAAAGAGACGCCAAGTAGGCTCCATGAAAGTAAAAGAATGACCAAAAAATCAGTTGGCTTGAGGCACAAAAATTCATGCCCGTTGCAACAGAGGCGGTGAAGTGTAATAAGTGCACAAGTCCGAAGAAAATTTGCCTCGGATTGATCCCTGAGGTGACAAATTTCTGTACATTACGTGACGAATACTCAATATGGACGACACCGATTCCCTTGACGAATTTTCTTTGCTATAATAAGCAGTGCTCTTTTATACTCATAGAATAATTTATTTCGACATACTCTTGCGTACACTTTATTTCTACTCATGAAGAAAATAACAGCAATGACGTAAGAAAAATTTTTTTGAAATGTCAATATAACTAATAGCTAATTTCGTGAAATTTGTTGCTGTCCCCGTGTTAATTCTTTACGACACAGGGTTTGTGTTGGAAGTCACGAACGTAGGAAGTAACTGGAGGAGATGAGTAAATATCTTGTGGGTACGCAGGCCCATAGCAGACAAATGTGTCGAAATCTATTAGACGAAATTGAAAAAGATTATGACAAGGCAATTTAAAAAAAATTACATTTAATTTTAGAACACATTCTATATTTAGATTATTACCTCAAAAATTATATATATATATATATATATATATATATATATTGCATTAAATATTGCACAGTCTATATATTATTAAGAAGAGTAAAACCTATTTAAGTGCAATGCTTCTGAGAGCGATGCCTTAAATAAATACGTTTTCTTTCTAATTATATATATATATATATATATATATATATATATATATATATATATATAATGTTTTATTGTGTGTGTGTTATGCCTGAGAACTTACACACCACAGGCACAGGCATACAAACGCAAAATTAAACCATAAAAAGCAGAATACTCCCCATCACATAATAAACTGGTGTATTTGAACATGAAGAATTTTTAGGTGAAACACAATTCAATGATTACTGAATATTACATTTATTCATCATGCTTTTACGGCATATGCCTAATTTAAATGCTGCAATTTTATTTGATGAATTTTAATTTATTAAATCAGGTTAACACAATTAGTCTCTAGTAATGCGTACATCTCCACTGGCTTGATACCAGTTGCACAAGTCCAGCTTTTCCTGTCTGCTTGCACGTGTGTCTGTCTAGTTTCTCTGATTGCCGCCCAGTATCCTGTTTCCCAATGATTCAATAAATCAGTCACTCAATCAATCAGCTGCTGTTTGCCTTTCTAGTTAAAAATATCCGCGTATAAAACCGCGACCAATTATAAGATTTACATATTTTTGAGCAAATTGAGACTACCTAACCTGAGCAAATCAAAGAGGAACTACACTCAACAAATGTTAGGCAAATAAATTGAGATTTTAATTAATTTCATTTATGTCACTATTTACTATTGAATTTGTAAATTGACTATATCTCACCGCGAGATGAATGAAAATGAGTAAGTCTACATGCATTGTATTTAAACAGATTATTTTTTATGCATTGGACACTTGTATATAATATAATATTGATTTATTTTCAACGGTCAAATGCAGTTGTTAAAATGAAGTAAAATTAAAATTTGGTTAATCAATCTGTTTGTATATGATATATTTTTACAAATATGTTATGCAAGGTATTTCTAAAATGTGATAGTTTTACGTGGATAATTAGGTAGTAAAGAGCATTCTGAAGTAAATTTTTTACATATTTCTGAATAAATTCTCGATTTCAAATGATCTTGGTTTCATAATAACGATTAAACATGTTTCGTATAACGCGTAATTTGGTAAATTATTGTGGTTCCTTTAAATTTTTGTTTAAATGTTTAAATTGTATTTAATTTTTACAAGTACAAAAAGCGTAAATATAAATTTAAAATAATTTTCATGATCCACCGTAATAGTTTTCAACTAATTTCCGAACTTAAAGTTAAATTTTAGGCAATATAAATTTAAAACGATTTATTAGTAATAAATAGCAAACGAAGTTTTTAAATGTTAAACAGATTTGACATTAATTTTTTTGAAAATTACTGTAGTTATTTTTTATATACAAATGCGGAGAAAGAAAGTTGAAACTAAATGTTTCATTTGCATTTCTTGCCTTAAAAGAGCAATTTGAAATACGTTTGTCTTCAAGTGTAATTTTGTTTCATGTGTTTTTATATGCAAAAAGTGAAAAGCATATGCATCTATCGCAAGCAGTCAGTTGAATCAACATTTATCTGGAGATGAATAGACATAAAAATTGTGCATGAATTGAATACAAATTAATAAATATATTATGTAAAACTCTGTCTGCTTTGCGGTAATTATTTGCAAATAGGAAAATGGAATTTTGAAAATGTAATTGGATATTAGAAAATATCGCAATTACCGCACGTTTCCGCGATTTTACACCAAAATACACATTTGCACTTAAACTGAATTAAAATTCGTTTGACAAAAACAAAATCATACTTATCTAACCACAATGTATTTCCTAAAATTATGAATTTAGTATTTTTCTTAAAAACGCCAAAAATAGACTTCAATAATTCTTCTGTCTATTCGCTCAATAAAACACTAGCAAATTTATTAAATGGTATTATAAAAAGTAATAAAGAAAAAATTATATGTTATTGATTATAAATTGTGAAACCAGAATTCTAGGTATATGAATTTCTTGTATGATAGCTAAAAAATGTGTCACAGCTCCCCATTGCGAAATTGATTAAACATAACATTTATTACAATCACAGTCATGCCATACTTTTCCTATTAAGGGCAATATTAGATTGCTGAGCCAAAATATTATTAATACTTCTGAAGATCAACACATAATGTTTATACTCATTTCGGATAATATGTAACTTTTCTTTTCAATACAGAATATCTGTGACCGAGGTGGATTCGCTAAGTGGAGTAAAAAATAGATTTTGAATTAAGTATCATAATTCCATATCTAATACTTTCAACTAAATAATTAAAACTCAAATCATTCATGCTTTGACATGGAAGTTAATGGATATTCAATTATAAATTTCTGTCATCTAAAAATTGTGAAGTTGTAGTATAAATTGCAAACTTCATGACAAATTCCGTCAGGATTTGAAGTAAAGATGCGCAAACCAATCTATTTTTAAAGTTTTTTACCTTTTTATTATAGGTAAATGGTATCTATAGCTTTTGAAAATCTGAAAGCGTAAAAACTGCTAAGTACAGACAGCCTTTTTGACATATTTTGCGCGTGTTATTGTAGACCTAGTGTAAATATTATGTCTTTGCAGGGAAGGTAGAATGCGGCTTGCAATCACTAATCGTACAGATCGTCCGATATTTTTTGTTGGTCAAACGTTATGTCAACTGTAATCAACGTTGACAGTCATTGCTAATTATGCAGGCGTTAACATGGTAAAATCTCAGAGTTGACCTAATAATTGCAGTATAAACAAACAAATATCATGGGTAGAATAAGTACTTTGCATTTAAGCTCAACATTCAGAATGACAGGTTCATTATTTTGGATGTTGCATAGTTCGTATTGATTATTAAACACTGAGTAAAATTGCTTCGATTTTTAAAACTGTTTTAATAAAGTTTAAATGATTATTTATAAGATTTGGTATGAACAATGTATACATACTTTCCATTTTTAATTTCTGACATTATTGTTTTAGTATAATCATTTAAACAATATAACATGTCGCGAAAAAATGAGGATTGTCTCTATTACAATCAAAGTTTTAATGATAATTGATTGTATGAATTTAAACCAAATTCTCTGAAAAGTATTTTTGCATATATAATTTTCATATTTCGAATTCAATATCTGTTGGTATTAGAGTTTGTAAATTTGTTTACGTAGGAAATCAAACAGTAATTACGTATCGATTATTTGTATTTAATAAAGCCTATAATAGTAATTTCATTATACCGTTTTGTGGACAAGCGATAATGATATTTTAGAAATAAAGTTTCCTCAATGTTATCAGTTTCCCCTCAATTATACATTGTTGCATATATTTATATATTAAATAAATCAGGATCCCTTAAATATGAAAATGGAGAAAATTCCAATTGTTTAAAGGAAATAGAACTATAAAGTTTGCCCAAATTTCGATTACATCATTACCTGACTCCGTGTTATTTCTACTTTGAGTATATAAACACTCCTTATGCGTAGTGTGTTTTGGAGGCTTTCTAACGATTGTAATCAAAATTTGTCTGTTTCATCTTTCAAGATAACTTCCTTGTGAATTTCGGATGGATCCTTAACGTCTTCACTTTTGTAAATAGCATCCACGTTAATCAAAAATGGAATTTATTTGTAGAATTACTTTATGTGAGCTATTTTTATGTGAAGTGTTCTAGTCATGTTTGTCCTTCCACAATACACCTAAATTAGACAAATCAAATTTTAATTAATGCTATAATAAAGATATTGGTTTCTAACGATTGTAATCAAAATTTGTCAGTTTCATCTTTCAAGATAACTTCCTTGTGAATCTCGGATGGATCCTTAACGTCTTCACTTTTGTAAATAGCATCCACGTTAATCAAAAATGGAATTTATTTGTAGAATTACTTTATGTGAGCTATTTTTATGTGAAGTGTTCTAGTCATGTTTGTCCTTCCACAATACACCTAAATTAGACAAATCAAATTTTAATTAGTGCTATAATAAAGATATTGGTTTTCTTTGTATCTATCTTGACTTCATCATTAACTAGGAAAAAAAGAATAGTCTGTCAACAAAAAAAATTATATTATGCCACGTTTAAATATAGTGAGTGGTTTATAATTTGGCGTTCATTCAAAAATAAAATTTGTGACACCATCTCGAGCTGTCTACTGAACTCAAAATCAAAAATCATTAGAAAATTTCGAAAAACCTTGGATAAAGCAAAAATACCACAAGTATCATTTATAAAAAAGAAAGTTTCAAAAATTAGGACAATACATTGTTGTCACATAAAACAACTGTTTAGGAAACCGGCGGATTTTTAATCGTAAAAATGATTAGTTGATTATGATTCGTCTACGCTTTTCTCATATCTTACACATCAAATTCAATTTAAGGCTGAAATTCCTCACCAGAAATGGTTTTGTTTACATAATTCAGAATAAATTTGCTTTCTTGTTCTGCAGATAAAATGATTTTTGTAGGTATGCCTGATGAAAATAGGTGTCAGGTATCTGATATTACTTGTGAAACTGCAAACGAGTTGATTCAGTATCTTAGCTTACTTCATTCTCTAACTAATCAGGAAACGTCTGTTTCATAGGCCTACACTAATTTGACTTCCAGTTTTATTCTTCATTTTAGAGCAAATCTATAACGGATAAGTGCATGGTCCGAGTCGCCATAAGTGTTCCAAAAATAGCGACAATCCTAGATGCAACCACGCCATCTATAAATAATTGCTACATGATCTATTTGAGTCCACCGTTGTCCGGGTGCTGGAGGACGCCTTGTAACATCTAACACTACGTCTGAAATTTGTACTACTTAAATATAGTCTATGTTCAGCGCAGCTATCCAAAAGCCGTTCACCATTATCATTGCGAGTCGAGCTTAGAGTGTATCTTCCACCTCAATGAAATTCTGTGTTACTTAAGCGACCAACTTGAGCATTCATGTCACCCATAACCAGGACTATATCCGAACTTCGTGCTTTACTTAGTAAGGAGCTTAATTCGGAGTAAAAAGCGTCCTTGCTTTCTTCTGTGCTGCAATCGGTAGGAGCATATGCAGAAACAACGAAGAGGCAACGATGATAACGGTTTTTTGCTTTGGTTTTAGTAGATGTATTTAAACGTGCCGCACACAATCGACTATTTAAAGGGATCCATTCAATTAAGCAAGCTTCAGCTCGCGCGCTAAGGGCAATACCAACGCCCCATTTACCGGCTTGAGAGGACTCTGTGGAACCAGATGTTCGAAGCCAATAACGCGTAGATAGGGATGGTGCAACTAGTTCTGTAATACATGTAGGATCCTGTATTCTGGTTTCAGATACGCAACAATGTCGATTTCTAATTTATCTAACGTACGAGCAAGAGATTCTTGCTGTCCAAGTTGTTTTAATGTTCGCACATTAAATGCGCCTACGTTAAAACCTAACTTAGGTTTAATGAATGATCGTCTACAAGAACCATTTTCGATATTTGGCAACCTAGTATTGGGCTCAGTGTTATGATCTAAACCAACCATATTTATAGTATCTAAAAGAGTGTTATTGTTAGATTGAGAAGAGGAAGGGGAAGGAAAGGAGTCAGAATTTAAGATAAACCTGCCTGCGGTAGCCCGATTTCGCTTATCAACCCTGCGCGGATCAGCAGATAAGGCGACCCCTTTTATACTGCGCAACGGCCGATGCAGTATGTAATTATTGTAAGTTGTACTTGTCATGGTTATATGTGGACTGTAAAAGAACACTAGGTCGCCAATTCCTAGTGATGGTTTTTATCCTGAGTTTTCCTTCTCCTAGATAGTCTGCCAACCAAAGCTGATGAGCACTACCTGCCCAGATGCCAGTGGCCAGAGTTTCCTTCAGCAGCCGAAACTTGCCCCTCACGTCTGGAACGCTTGCTCTCATTCCGTCACTACACATTTAACAAAACTTTACAGTGCAGTTAGACCAAACTCAAGGCTTCACATGAAACGGGATGATGGCTGTCCCTTTATGGCCTTGCAAGGTTCATGCTACCAATCCCGGGTCGACTAGCTTGAGCCCGCCGGTCGTCAAGCCGTAATTTCTATGGCTTTGTGTTAATTTTATTTCTGCTTATTTTACTATCCTGCCTAGACTTCAAACGGTATTAAATTAAAATAATTCTCTTCCTACCTGACTCATTAAATTTGAGATTAATGTTTCTTTCGCAATATATTTTAACTCGTATTAGTACTTCTTTATTTTTACTTACAGGCAGTCCAACCTATTTTATTTCCTTTGTATAGGTAAATATTGTGTCTAAAAACTGACGTTATAACTTATGCTTTAAGATTGACAAATTGTGCGTCGGAGCAATACAGCTTGTTCTTATTAGGCCTTAGTTAACTGTTTTATATTTAGCTGTTGAATCTGCTAATGCCTTTTTATTATGAGGCAGTGTGTTCAGAAATAACGTGATAGAGCTTAGTGTTCAAGAGAAATTCCATTGGTAAAAAACTTTCCTTTCGATAAAATGGTTGCAAATTTTATAATTAAATTATTTGAAGATCTTAGAGTTTATTAGGGTTGATTGAGAGGATTCGCCATTAATTTAGCACTAAACAATGTAATATACAGAGTATTGGCTAAGGGTAAGGGCATAATTACGAGCAACTTAACTGATTTATACACGGAGCATTGAATTTTGTCTTGGCATCTGCTATGAAGGTAGTTCGGATGTAGACATAAATGTTTAGTTTTTTTAAGTGCGCATATAAGCATGCCAGAATCGTTCAGGTTTTAAGGCTTTCATGATGTCACTTTAATTCCTACTATATTTCATTACTGTCATCCATAATAACATTAAAATTTTCCACCATTCTTTAACAGTTGTATTAATTTAATTTAATATTTTTTCAAATTATAACTTAATAATTTTAAAATTTAGTTTTGTTAAAACATTTTATTTTAAATTCATTACATTTCGTTTTGTGCTGTAAGTTCTATTCAATGGAATGTTAAATATTTATTACAAGGGCAATTTGTTAAATCTTATTTTTAAATGAAGATTTTCATCTTTTGTTCTGAAGCGCATACAATCTCATTATTTTTCACCGATCACCACAACTTGTGGGTTAGACTCCTGCTGAAAGATCTTTGTAGTAGCTACTAAATTCTACGAAGTTGTACATAATATCAAGCTTGCCAAAATAGTTTATTATGATGAAAATCTTTGCACCTAAAAATACCGCTTACAAATAAAACATTAACAATTTTTAGAATTTATCTGAAGGCCAGAACAAAACGGATTCTTACTTAAATTTAAATTGAATAAACATTCAATTGCCGAAAATGTTGTTTTACAGCTTAATAAGTCGTAATTTGACGGCGTCTTTGGAATTGTGTGTAACCTCATTTGGGTCACATATCCAACAGACTATAACTCTGTAATTGTCGTTGCTGCACATTGTGTGACAAGACGATGGTCTTGCTTTGTTGTTGGACTACTGGTTAAATAAAATTGGATTGCGGTTTTCTTCAAGCTTGCTTAGCATGCAGCCGATATTTCCAGTCAAGTACAATGTGTGCGAGACTACTAGAGGTGAGAGCCGCATATCTAATTTTGTGTTCCATGTGTATGCAATGCGGTTTGATCCTCGCTAGTCAGTTTGTCGTTGTAGTCAGATGATGCACATGAAAGGTCGAAACACATCAAATCGTGTGACTGACGGTAGTCTTGGCGTTGTTCGATGACTGGTTAAATAAAATGGGATTGGTGTTACTTCAAGCTCGCAAACTTGATTTAAAGAATTGTTACCACGACCCACACAATCAATGATTGTTTCATTGTTTACTTGTTTGAATGCGGAAACACAAATAACATTTGCAGAATTAAAACTGATTAATTACTAACGAGCTAAATTTTAATGTACATTAATTTAGTAAATGGGAACTTTCGGTGCCTCCGAACCACGAAATAGCACCATTTCTAAACGTCTTATTGAGAACCAAATAGAATTTAAAGCATAAAAGCACAAAACGATAAGGAATAACGAAATGCTGAGGCCATTAACTGTGAAATATTAAAACCGCAGCTGATTGAAACATTGAAACTCGTAACTGAACAATACATAGAAAGGTGAATTTTTCATTCGATAATATGTGCATTGTTTAACATTTCTCGAATGTTTTCATATAAGGTAAACAGGTTATCTAAATTAATACATCTACCGTTTTCTCTCCATATACTTTGTGAATAACCATGTACTTTATCCATATGGAATAGTTCTAACAATATGCTCATTTAGTTCAGTTGTGACCAGAAGTAAAAACCAACGTCAGCATGAACGGAAGGTATAATCTCATGCACATTCGTTTCGTGCTTACTGGCGACTCATCAGTAGGAGCTGGTATTACGCCATTTAACCATTAAATATTTGGGTGAAGAATGTGGGATAATAGAACGGTACAATCTCCTAGACGAAAGTGTAAACCTGCAATAGTGAAGCTTACATCATATAAAGTCTACGACAATACGACTTCAACGCTAACTCACACTATATAATATATATACCGAGTCTGTATTGTGTAAGTAACCGATACCAACATTATTGTACCGAAAAGGTACATGGTACTAACACTATGGTTTCCGAGTCGTTACATGGTACCAACATGATGGATATCCATTTATGCTATAGTTCACTGAAATTGAGAAATACAACAATTTCAGAACACCTGTTACTCCAGTAAATCCATAAACTCTGGCCTTGATCGATATCAGATATCAAATTTCGCGGTAAGCATGACATCATTCAATTCAATACATAAAAGTTAAATGCTGTTTGTTGCGGAGACCTAATATATATGCATGTATGTATTAGGTGTTGCGAACCTAGTAGCAAATTAGTTCAGTTGTGACCAGAAGGATAGACCAAAGACAGCATGAACGGAAAGTATAATCTCATGCACATTCGTTTCGTGCTTACTGGCGACTCATCGGTAGGGGCTGGTATTACGCCATTTAACCACTTTATATTTGGTTTATCCTTCTGGTCACAACTGAACTAATTTTTTACTTGGTTCGCACACCTAATACATACTTGCATATATATTATTTCTCCGCAACAAACAGTATTTAACTGTAATATACTCATTTAATTTTTTCATTTTTGAACATCTTCCAAAAATCCTCTTTATTACATTAACAATACAAAATAACAGATACACATGAATAGGCTCAAAATGAGGTAATTTAAAAAAAATTTACACACCAGGAAAACTTCGAATAACACGCACTTCTCGCGTTATGTACAAACATCCTATGCAAAATTAAGTAAACTATTTTATATTGGAAAATAAAGCCATAGATATGCTAATATTCAAGGTGATGCATCATAATAGAATAAAATGGACTTATTAATTAATCTAACTAACTATTAAAGTTACCAACATGTCTATTGATGCAAAATATTTGAACGACTAACGCAACACTTCCAATGCCGCGTTTTGCGTACACGGGTATTAGCTTTGCACGGACAGTTTAACAAAGATCCGATTGATCACAATTTCCAATTTTGTTTTGTTTTTGATCGGGTTGAGTTTTTATTCGTCCCAATGGAAATGCAGTTCTTTTACATCTTTGTTTACTGGCGACGTTTCGGTGCCTACTTTCCAGCACCATCCACAGGCAACTATACAAGCACAATGACTCACAATAGCAGATTTAAGCAAATGTGGTAACCTCGTTCCAAAACCATTCTATTTATATATTTTTTTGACTCAACACTAGTTTTAATCATAGAATTTGTCTCAGTAACTAAACTCAATATATAACTATTTGTAATTAGCAGACCAATCCTTACCTCAGCTATCTCAAATTCCCGGTATACATAATCTCATCTCGTATGCAGAATATTGTAGGGGAGAGAGACAGTATCGAACCTTTTCTTATTTGTTATAACTGTATTGCTACTATGTCACGGTAATCAAAATTCAAAAATGATAAAACCAAAACCTTGACTGTCATATACTGTATTTTATTTAAAGCCGGGAACTCTAATGTATACAATGGTGTATGAGGTATTGCGCACATAGTAACAAATTAGTTCAAATATGGAGCAGCAAGTTACTTAGATGGAAGGAGAGTGAATGTCATAGCGACGCTTAGGTGAAAGATTAAAGAGAGAAAGGTAGAGATAGTATGGACAACTAACGGTTTTCAAAAAACTAATCGTAAGCACAATGCGAAGTTAATCAACTCTTAGAAATAATTGCATAAGAATATATGCTCATATGACTAAAATAATTCATTATACCTATATACATATATATCTAAATATAATATCGTAACACCTTTATATATATATATATATATATGAAGAAGAACCATTAGTAATTGTTAACCATAAATATTTTCTATTCTTATTATTTATTTATTACGTTAGTCACACCTTATATCAATATATAAAATACATGTCAATATGTATAAAAACATATATATGGATATAAGCAACAGTATGAGTCCAACCTCCCTAATCCTATATATATATATATATATATATATATATATATATATATCTATATATATTCGGACAACTAGGAACACACAAATAACAAAGTGGATAAAGGCCATTTATTTCGTGAATACTAATCATCTCTTATACAATCATACATATATATACATTTTGGGTTTTCAATTGATTATGCTAGTGGTAACAAATCTGACTCGTTATTACTCTTGTTTTTTTTAGCTAGTTGGTGAGCGTGTATGTAGCCAAAACAAGAAACAGAAGTAAAAAAGAGTCAGATTTGTTACTACTAGCATAATCAATTGAAAAACCAAAATGTATAAATATGTATGATTGTATAAGAGATGATTAGTATTCACGAAATAAATGGCCTTTATTCACTTTGTTATTTGTGTGTTCTGTTTTCCTAATTATAAGAATACTGTGTTAAATTGAAAAGGCATAATATATATATATATATATATATATATATATATATATATATATATACATATATATATATACGTTTGCATATTTCTAATAAAATATTATTTTATCTCTTTTCTTCCTGTTTTATTTACCAATTAATCAAATTGTATATTTATTTATTCACACCTTATATAAATATATAAAATACATATCAAAATGTATAAAAACATATATATATATATATATATATATATATAAGCAACATGTGAGTAATTATCTTATATATAATTATCTATAATATATATATATATATATATATATATATATAGCACTCAACAAAATTTTAAAATAACACAACGCTAGTTAATTCAAATTAAGGCCAAAGTGTACAAACATGCTTTCCAATTTGGAGCAAATTGCTCTAAATAGACTGTGTCCAGACCAATGAAAACTAAAAATTTTTTTCGTACACTGGCATTACCACGTGCTTTAATTGTACATCGATTAGATTTGTTTCTCCTGATTGAACGATCTTGATTTATTGCAGTGTGTGCTATTCCTTGTGATCACTTGATCCATTTAGAATAAATTAATTCATATATTTCACTCTTTTAGTTAATCGATTGACAGTGTGGAACGAAAGCTATTTCTGCAAAATTTATAATATTATTTTTTAATCATTGAATGGATTACATGTTTCACATATTTAAGTATTAAAGTTTGATAGAAATTTTTGTTAGAATATTTAAGATTATTTTATTAATTAGCCCTATATACATGCTCAGGCATTACACTTATGGTCGATTACTAATGAAACAGAGAATAAAAACACATTGTGGTTAATGTGATCAGTTATGTTGCGCATTTTGAAAATCTTTTTGCTTAATGGTGATTAACCATGTAACTTATTGCAATTTTATGTTCATTGGTGATGCAATTATCTCGTCTCATTTTCAGATTCGACAAAATTCGAGTTGTTGCTCCTCATACAATTAGGAATTTCATATTTTAACGTTTATAACTTGTAAATAGCATAATTTAAGTAATGCAGATTTGAAATTTTCTGATGCTGTAAATATATTACTTATCAAATTTGTTTTAAATTGCACCGTTTATTGAATTTGATTTCGATTTAATTTCTCCTGAATGTTTAATCAATATGATAATTAACATGTAACTTTTCACTTAAATGAGTCTCAGTGGTTGATGGCCTTGTTTTTAATCGTGCATACAAAAATCACATTTTGAATTCTGTCCTATCGACAAACTGCATTAGTCTAGGTTATCTGTTCTACACAAGATGGAATGCAATTATTATAGGGCGTTTCATACGCGCAAAGTATTTATAACCTGTCTACTCCAATCTTCTGATTTAAAAGCCGGCCATTTAGATTCCAATTCTGTTTTGGAATTGAGAAAATATTGACAATAATATTCCGTAATGACATACCACAAAAGTTTTGCAGAATTCATTACTGTCAAACACAGCTTAGAAACTGATCACATTATACGTTGGGGAAGATCGAAAAAAGGTAAACAAGTTGCGTTTGCAATACACCCCAAGTTGGTTGGCGAAGCTGAAGAAATTAGACATAAAGCAAATGTAAATAAACGTACTGTTATGTCGAAGACTCTTGGTAGAATTATGAACAGAAGTCTGTTTAAATGTTTATTAGGTGTTACGCACCTAGTAACAAATTATATCAACTATGACCATAAACATAAACCAAAGACAGCATGAAAGGAAAGTATAATCTCGTGCACATACCTTTTGTGCTTACTGGCGAATCATCAGTAGGAGCCGGTATTACGCCTTTTAACCACTATATATTTTGGTGAGGAATGTTCGGAACATAAGGCGATCCGATCTTCTATACGAATGTGTACACCTGCAATAGTGAAACTAACTTCATATAAAGTCTTCGAAAATGCAACTTCAGAGCCAACTGACTTATATATATATATATATATATATATATATATATATAACGTGTCCCTTTGTCTGGTATATCCTTCTGGTCATATTTGAACTAATTAATACTAGGTGTGCAACACATAATACACAATTGCATATATATTAATTCTCAACCAAAATTATTATCGAACTGTTATAAGAAGTCTATTCAATTTTAAGAGAGTACCAATGGAATTTGATGTCACAAATTGTGCAAATTTGAAACAACGGTGTGCAAAATTCCTTCTTTAGACACATACAGCTCCATGGAATGCAAACAAACGCAGAATTAGTTAGTAATCGATCTATAGCTGCATTCAATACATCTATTGTGTTCAAACGACATTTAATCCTCGGACGTTTATTAGTTTTTTTGTGTGTTTAAATAGAAATAGTTCAAAGCTTACATCTTGCTATAAATATATCAATTTTGAACCTAATATATTTAATATTTCTGTGGCTCAATTTTTGAAAAATTTATATCTTGTGGCAATTTTACCTCCTCAGTTATTTTAAAATTACTTTTAAATTTAATCTAACATATTAATTATAATTTAAATGAGAATTATAATAGGCTTATTTTACATATTTAATTTTGAAGCAGTTCAAAAACTAAAATATCAGCAGACTTTGGATTTATTTCAGAAGAAGGCATGCATTATGATTGATTAATGAAGGGAATATTCGTTGAGACAAATATAATGAGGAAATCTGATCACAGTATTGTCTTCTCTACATATAAGTAGTTTCACTGTGCATACCCCACTTCCTATTCATCATTCGAATACACCCACACCAACAAAAAAATCTAATTTTATTGGTATAAGTACACATACGCGTATGTAGGCATGCTTGCAGTCGAAAATACACATCTCAAAGTTTCACATTTTAACAGAAAAGAAAAATACTTCATTTTGTCTAGTAAGAAATTCTTAACTGCACGCACATACTATGGGGAGATGGGGAAGGAAATTTATATGAAACAAAGGCAAGATCTGAATAAAAATCAACTGTATGCCGCCTGCCAAGTTTCCCGTAGCGTAAATCAAATTTGCTCTAGTGTTGTATTTTTTGTAAGAGAATATTTCTTCTGGTCATTATAATGCCTTACACCGGTTTGAACTTGTTTAACTAAACAACATAATAAATGTAAGAATAAGACCATACCATGTAGCTATCAAGTGGGCGGATTCACCAAATGAATCGGCCAGCATTGGACTGTACATTTCAAAGTATTATTTATAGTACACAAAGTTATTTGTTATAAAAGAGACGCTTAACTGTCAGCTTGTCTGATATGTTTTTTGATACGATATTACATCTATAGAAGAATATGTCATGTAGAATGTAGACAAAGAAGGAGCAGAATTCTCATTTTGCTCTTTGAAGCAAAGACAAAATGGAGGATAATAATTAGTCCAGCACAGAGAAACACCTAATCGGCTGTACATTCTTGCTCGAAATAAGCCAGCACATAAGATGCATTCCAGAAAGTCACTCGTTCAGATTGGTTTGCATAGCCAACCCGGTATAGTTCCGATTCTTCTGCGTCATCTATTTTCATGGCTGGTTGATTCGGCAGGTGAGACTTTACGCACACCTTAGCGGATTCCAACTACTTCGGCCACCGTCCCGCTGTCAGTATGAGCCAACACATTTTTGCGGTATCTCATGAGAGTTGTGTTAAGCACCGAAACAAAAGCGTTTGGTTCATCCCACAGCGCTAGTTCTGCTTACCAAAAATGGACTCTTTGTGGTGTAGGAAATGGGTTGTAAGGAACTGATAACAAATACACTATTCTGTCTTTTCCAATCGCAGCAATTCTGGCAACTACTTCATGAGTGTCAAATGTGGTCAAAAACAATCTATTTGACCAATTGAATTGCTATCTTTTAGAAAACACGTATGTACATACATACTCTGTTCGCTGGAAATTTTTTACAGTGTATTTTTCGTACGTCTAAAGAATAAGACGAAAGGTGGATACATAGTAGTTCAAATTTTTAAAAACCCTGTAATTTCAATGGCCAAATACTGGAATAGACCAAGCAATTGCTTTTAGAGGCAAAAATATGTAAATTTATTAATATGACTTCATTTTTTCTGATAAAACGACTGAACTAAATGGCTCAAATCTTGTCAAATACAGGTTCAATCCATTAGTTCGAATAATTAACAATAGATTGCCTAGGATATGCATGTTGCATTATCATAACAAAAAAAATCTTTCTCTTTTACACTTATTCAATCAAACTGTGTAGAAAAAAAATTCGTAACCTCTGTTTAATTTTATTTTGAGATTATTCTTTCTGTATTGAAATGAATTAGTCTGTTCTCTTTTACAAATCAGAATGGTAGGCTACTCGTATCAATCGAAATGGTATGGCAAATTTCAAACTTTCTCGAGATGGACTTATAAGTGTTTTAACACATCTTTTAAATATGACGTTAAAATTTGCCCCGCCAAAGCGCTATCTTCCTGTTATTGTCGTAATTTATTTACTATGAAACGCATGCTTTAACGGGGTTCCACTTTTTGATCTGGCTGACATTGGCCTATTCTTCTGGTCCTATCACAATTTGCATCATACTACGTACGAAACACCTAATGCATAGTTGCATATATGCCAGCTCCCCGCAATCGATAATGTATGGCCATCCTATGCTATAGAGATTTACCATGAACATTTATAAAATCTGATAACTGGTGTCCAAAGTGGTCAACTTGTATAAATTTGCCGGATTACTTTGTGTTCGAAATGATTATTATTCTCTATTTTTGTGAAATTTATCCCATATATTGTAAGATTACATTGCAGTCGTACTTTCCAATTGTGTGCTATATGTTGATAAAATACAAAGTAGTGTTTTAGGCGTAATAAACATATATATATATATATATACATAGATATTTATATATCTATATATATATATATATATATATTTTATGTAATTTTACATGAAAATTTTCATGCTCAAATTATCGACTGAGGAAATAAGAAGGTCAAGAAGTCTCTTGAAAATAATTACGTTAAATTAAAAAAAACTAAGGATTTTCCTAAACAAGAAACATCTAAAAATTGTAAGTTACTGTGAAACAATTCCACAAGGTCCCTTCGCATATAGTTTATACAGAATACACAAATGTGAGAAAAATAAACAGAAATTTGGTCCTCACATTTTGTCGTCCATTAGTTTACGACAAAAGTTTCGAATAAATGACTGTTTTAATTACACTGCATGACTTGTAGACAAATATACCAGTGGAGAAGAAAATGGTCTTAGAATGTAATTAAGCGTAAATAGGTAAAGTAAGAATAATATGCTATCGGCGACAAATTATTGATATAATTCGTTAAAACATTGCATGAAATGTACAGCGTGCTCTTTGCAAGTGTATTAAAGGCGTCCAATTTAAGAAGCATAATATTAATATTAAACCGAAAATTGAAAAATTTAACGGATAAATGAATCTCGAAAATGATAATCTTGATAAAGTTCAATTAATGCTACACTACCGTATTACATTTGCCACAGGTTGTGTTTTATTCCTGTGCGTATTGTGTCAACCCTGAAGATGAGACTGGAAATTCGGTCTCTAAAATTAGGCAAAAAAGAACAATGGAAAATCATTGTTCCAAACGTCATTTTCAGACAATCAGCTAATGGAATGCTTAAAAATTAAGTGACAAGTGAGAACCCATCAATTGAGGCCAAAAATTACATCACCTGAAAATGTAATTGTTCCGCACAAGAAAAATGCGGTCAAATCCACTACCGTATTAAATTATATTCTGTGAAAGAATACCTGTCAGTCTAACTCGAAATATTCGTTTAGTTTAATGATTAAAACATATCATGGCCTAATATTTGTTAATGATATATTTTCACCTATCAACCTTCATTGGTAAAGGCAGGTCGAAGAAGATTCCTTTTAAATATACAAGTTTTCAGAATTACGATTTCGTATATTGCACAGATTTTCGACGAGTTATTGTTTATGAAAATGATGCACGGGGGACAAACATCAATCCCATTTTAAATAGTCTCATTATACTAAGGAAAAGTAATCTCATTTATAAATTCTGAGGCGTTGGAAACACTTGGGTATCTGTGGAGCATTACTTAGATTGCATGATTTTTTATAGCTCAGCTTCTTTATGTGGTTATTAATGAGCGAACTAGTGTTGCGCAATTTATATTCGAGTAAAATTAATTTATACGTAAAGTAATAAATATTATTTTGCTTTAGAGTTTTTTTTTGATTGCATTAATTTTGCATAATTAAATTGAAAGATAGACTTTATAATATTTTAAAGACCGAAAGAATGGCCAAAATACCAAGTTTACTTTAAACTATCAATGTAACCCTAATATTTTATTATTAAGACAGTTAAAATTCATTTTAAATGGAAAAAAGTTAAAGATTCCTCAACGTTAATAAATCTGGCTTTAACATGATTTTATTAAACAATTAATTATTTCCAATTTTTGTCCTTTTAAAATTAGAATGTAATTTAAAGTAATATATTGCTTTCGTTTAAAAATTAAGCATTTCTATTTTCTTCAAATATCAATATAGTCTTGTTAAACAATTTGTCAATTTAAAGTATTCGTAGTGAGCGATGTATCAGCCTGTCAATACGTTATAAAGGAATTGATGTTGAAAACCTCTTATTCAGTTTTTTTCATGCTCTAATTAAGCTCAATTAAGGTAGAAACGCACTTGTACGTGTAAAGGAATGTTATTTTGGTTGTTGTGCAAATAATGTCAAATAAAAGTGTCATTTAATCGTCCACATACGCGTTTAAATAATATTATTCTTACACAGAAAAAATAGTTTTTTATGAGAAGGAAATCACAGACGGTACATAGATGTCTATTCAAATTATAATTGAGTAAAATAATAGTTTTAAATTTTCCGAAAAATAGCTTTAGTTAGTTAATTTTATTATGAATTATTAAACGCAGAACATTGTTAGTGCAAAAAGTATTGTTTATATAGTCGAGTCAAATTGAAGAGTTATTGGTCGTTTAAATTTTATTAACCTTTTCTTAATTCTAATATGAACATTTTTCCATTTGTTTTACAAAATCTCATAAAAAGTGATCAACATTTTTCGTTTTCCTGAAATAAATGTGTCCGCCAAAATTGATTCTTCAGTTCAAACACACTAATTGAGGCTGGTCCACTTTGTATCAAGAGAAAATAATTTCCTAATCTTTCCACCAATTCTGTTCGACTGAAAATTTTCCGTTAGGTACATTTTGCATGCGAGTCTAGATCAAAACTTTCAACACCAAAACGCATATAAGAGTAAATACCTGCTGTCTACCTGAACATTATTCTTGAGGATAAATTTCTTCTCGTTATGCAATCATGTTGTGTGAATTTTGACCTCGTCAATGATGAAGCCCATCGATACAGTCAGCTGTCAAACAGCACTAGCAATGTTTCAGGCGAAAGCCAAACTGCAGAACATAAAAACGCTCGTTTTCTCAACGAGGCTCGTTGCATATCCTCCAATTGTCATTATCAAAACTGTCGAGCTAATCTACAGCTTAAATCACACACTTCGTTGACTGACCTTGCAACAAAATCCCAACCACAACAGCTGGTGTGCTGCTATGCCTATCAAGAGAAGCACACAAAGTCGCCTAACAAAGAATTTTACGGAGCTCAATTATGGCGACCTCGGCTGCTAGCTGTTTTATTTGCCATCATCACGTTAATAATCTGTCTATGTGGTCTTATTGTAAGCCTTAGTCTGCCACCATTAATTATTGGTGGCACGGACAGATCCACGCCCAATTCATATCGTACGGTTTATCGTCAACATCCGTATACCCAACAGGAACAACAGCGTATGCAACATGTAAGACAATCTCAGATGACTCAATTACTAGATAAATCCAAAGAAAATCAATTAACAGAATTGTCTGCAATGGAACTGACTGGTGTTGGCGAGGTTGCTGCGAGGCAAAGTAAATATGATTACAACCAGTTAAGTAATGGGCCAACAGGACATCCCACAAGTGAGAATGCGCGTTATCTCCCAAGACAAAATCTTGACGCTTATCTGACGCTGAAAGAAGCTACCAATGAGCCGCATAACGCTTACTACAACAGAGACGGACAAATATACCCAGTTAATCAGGACCATTTTGCTGAAAGGCCTTTAGATAGAATGTCGCATCGATATCCTTTAAATAGTCGACACGATAATCGTTACAGTTTTTACCCCAAAGAACCATTTCATGCTCCAATTGGGTTAGGGAATGCATGGAACTCAGTCACTCCAGATTCCCAGCTTTCGGCTGATGAGGATGGCAAAGAACTCCTGGATAGAGATAAAACTGGTGACTTTCTAGAGCAGTATATAAAAATGGAAGCAAATCAAATGAGAAACAGTTTGTTAGCGAAGCCCAATAAATATCAATATTTTGGCAAATCAGAGAATGGAAAAATGGAAAACGAGCCATTCATCGATAAGCCTCGCCATACGTCAAATGTTGATGCGACAGAATCAAAGCAAAATTTTGGTAAGTCGCCCAAAATTTTAAATAACCTCAGCGAAATTATTCAACAAAATTTAAAATTTCAACATATTTGGACTTGAATATATCCACAACATATTTCCTAACAAGTCAAAAACCATTTTATTTTTCAAGGTTGCGATCTTGATATAAACATCTGATCTATTATGTACATAAATTGGTCAGTATAAACTAAGTATTGTATATTGTAGAAAAGGTAATTCATCCAGTAGATCGGTTTCGTCCTCATTACGAATTCATCACGTACCGGCTAGAGTTTGCCGTGGACAGTGCTCGAACCTGGTCACGCCCGCCTTGAAATCTGGTACTCTAACCACTGAGCGCTAATTACAGGTAATGACTCGATTCGACCTATCTTGATAACAACTAAAGCGCAACAAAAACGAATATTTCGGTGTTAAAATCCTAATATATGTTTACATTTTTAATTCTGATATCTGACTTTTACCCCCTTGTATTAAGAAAAATTTTGAATTCATTTCAGACAGTTCATTCAGGCAAATATTTGTCATTTGGGAAATAAGGGCTACATAAAATCAATGCGCCAAGCTAATTGCCTTTAACTTTCACCAGATTGGATATGCTTATCCAATTAACATTTCATTTAAACAATAATTGATTGCGCGGGTAGTGGTAAAAATTCTTTAAATCAAGTTTACGAGCTTGAAGTAAACACCAATCCCAAAGTATTTAACCAGTCGTCGAACAACAGAGGTGCGTTGCGACTGACGGTAGTTTTGTCATGTTGTTCGACGACTGGTTAAATACATTGGGATTGGTGTTTATTTAAAGCTCGCAAACTTGATTTAAAGAATTACTTTTCATTTGTTGCGTGATAATTATAATAATAATATAAATCAGGTTAGAACACGGTAAATAAGTATTAATCTCCTTTATAATGAGTTGATATAAACGTAATAGCCGAATTACTCAAAAATATTCTCTGTTTATTATGTGAAAACATTTCCTGGTGCAGTAAATAAACCAAAATAATATTTAACATTATATTAGGCTTGTCATGATTAAGAAAAAAACCTTTTATATTTAGAGCGTGACGGTAATTTATGACAGGTTTTTAGAACAATATACACACAATTTTCAAAATTGTTTGTCATTGGATCACAAATTTAAAAATTCTTTTGACTACGCGTACATTTGGTCAAAATTTTCAACTTGACGTCATCATAAATCTATAAGCAAAATTCATCGCTCTCTTTTATTCCTGCGCAGTATAAAATAAATTTAAATAAAATAAATTTTACAATAGATGTTACCTCCAAATGAAGTTTAATCTTTACCGAATATACCGCGTTTGCTTGCCGATGTTATTTTCCGTCAAGCTTTACTTGTCACAAATAAATTTATCCTTGTTCTCGAATGTGGTACGCTTAGTAATTTGGACAAAAATATAGTCAAAATTAATGTTTCAATATTAAATTAAATCAAAGATAGTTATAAATACTGGACAGATGAGCTTGCAGAATAAAATGTGCCACGATTAGGAAAATGTTACTTTTGATAATTTACTAAATTTGACCATGGCCACAATATTCCCAACGTAAATTAAAACGGGTCATGTTCTGAAGAGCCTATGTCCAGAAGACCAGACGCATGAGAAGAATAGCATTATCCACGCAAAATTATTCAGTTGTTATTTAGTTTGACTCACGTTCAACCAGTAAATTTATCTTACAAACTGTTTAACCCGTCAATATTCCTCAAAATATGAGCAACAGGTAAATTATTCTCACAGGGTATATGGCTGGTAATTATTTCTCCCAAGACGTCTATAAATAAGAATTCGTCACATGTCAATAGCTCAGTGTACCTCGAGGATAATCCGTCCGGAAATAAGAGGTTGAAAGACGTAAAAGTGTTTATGAATATAACGATTATTATCGTTTTTGTGCTGCCAAGTGCTAAAGGCCTAGGTGGGATTTTTCTTAATAGTTGATGTTGATTTCGTAGTAATGAAACCAATCAGGACACTGATATTGTGGCAGTGGTTGTCTTGAATTCTTTTAAGGCAAACCAGTGTGTTATTTCTTCAAGAAGTGAGTAAGCAATCTAGTGTTAGATATTAGCTGTGGTGTCACTTATTCGTATGACAAGTAATTCGCACTATATAGCCTAATGTTAATGCTTAGCTCCTGAATAACCAAAAGCGCGTATGAAATTTCATCATATCCTTTCAATGCACGAGGACATAGGGAGATTATTCATACAGACATACTTCTAAATTATGTTTCATGTAGACTATATAGAATCATTCAATTGTGCCAGTATTTATCTCATCAATCGATTGCCAAATCAGCAAATTTCTGCTGAGTGTGAACACAAAGTAAAACATTGATATTTAAAATTCTTCCAACATACAAAATAATCCACGGAGAAATTATTAGAAGAGCGCATTTAGTGAGGGCACTAGGTTCCAGATAATTTGAGTTGTATTCATTCCACATCAAATTGGTTACATTACAATGAATTTTCTATGTCGAACGCCATGTAATACCTAGTTAACACAATATAATAATTACTTCACCGGGAATAGGCCGGGTAAAGGAGAACGCGGAAGACATGAAAGCACAATGATATATGGTAGATGCAGTTAAACCTAATTAACGTATATAAATGATGTATCGTGAATAATATGGTAATCATCATCATCATCATCATCATCATCATCATCATCATCATCATCATCATCATCACCACCATCATCATCATCATCAACATCATCATCATCAGCAGCATCATCATCATCATCATCTTCATCATCATTATCATCATCATCATCACCATCATCATCATCATCATCATCATCTTCTTCTTCAATGTCATCATCATCATCATCATCATCAACATCATCATCATCATCATCTTCTTCATCATTATCATGATCATCATCATGCACAGCCATACAAAAGCCATAAGTGACTAATTTTTCATTGCCATATAACCATAAGCCGTTCATGGTTATGTGTGGATTGTAAAATAACACTAGGTGGCCCATTCCTAATGAGGAAGGTTTTTTATTTGGACCTTACCTTCTCTTAGATAGTCTACCAACCGAGGCTGATGAGCACTACCTGCCTAGATGTCAGTGGCCAAACTTTCCTTTAGCGGCTGAAATTTGCCCTTCGCTTCTGGCACGCTTGCTCTCATTCCGTCACTACACATTTAACAATTGAAGTTACTGCTCAGATAGACAACACTCGAGGCTTCACATGAAACGTGATGATAGCTGTATTCCTTTAGAGCCGGCAAGGTTCATGCTACCAATCCCCGGGCTGACTAGCTTGTGCCCGCCGGTCGTCAGGCCGGAATTTTTACGGCTACGGGCCAAACTCAATGAATATTCGTTCTAAAGGATAATCGGATAAACGTGAACAATTTACATGACGAAATATCAAGAATTATCAAATGAAGAAATGTTAACTGAATGTAATCATGACTAATATTTTCGAAACAACACGTTTCGAAACAGTGTCAATTTTACACTACATACTGTGATCTGTGGCAGCATTAAGTCAAAATGAAAGTGGCAAGATTACATTAAATCACCAATAATTAAAAATGCTTTAAAAATCATGTTGCACAATAATAAGACTGATTTGAGCACTGCCACGGTTAATACAATTTAACTAAAGAAGTGGCTTGTCGGAGAACCAGTTGTACACAATAAATTTTCCTTCTTCCGGACTGCGCAGTCAAGTGTTCAATTTCTATATTTCAAAGACGTAAAGGATTTATTTATAATTGGACGCCAGGTTACACGCGCGTCAGTTCAGAATACGAATTCGATTTATGTACCATAGTCATAATAATGCGGATGCAATTCATTACAGTACTCGATTATTCATTGAATTAACTAATTTCGCTGACGTTTCACCTATTAAATAATGCATAATTGATCTATCGGAATGAAAACGGCTTCTGTTTCTAAAAAGCATATTTCGATGAATCTTGGCCTGAAAATAAATCTATTTTTTAAACAATTAAGTTGACCTTGTACAAAAAATTGTGTTATAGAGAATTTATTATCAACCTCGAACCAAAAAAACCTGACGTATAATATCATTCTGTTGCCAAAATGCGATTGAAACGACTGACCTTGTTGCCTTTCCGTATACGTTTTTTACGCTCTATGAGGATATGACTTCGTCCATATAGGCTGGATGTCATAAAATGTCCATCGTCTTTATTCAATAAAAGGCAAAATTAACAGCTTTTAAAACATATTAATGTATTTGCTTGTGAATATATTGCGAACTAATTCACTTTCTGGCAAAGCAGATAAATGCAAATTGCTGCCTTTTATGGAGATCTTAATACGTTTAAATTAAATTTTAATGACACTTCATCCAATGGTACCAGTTTCGACCTTAATAGAAAATTTGAAGCCGAATTAAAATAATTTTTGGTCGTACCGCGTAATACACCACACATTTGTGATCCTGATATGATCATTTAGTTAAACATAATATTCAGCGACTTGTAAAATTCTATTTTGGTCGATGATTAAGTATGTTCTAGCCTTGCAACCTGCGAGGCTTTGCTACTTGTACAAGATGTTTATCGGAAACTAGCTCGAAAATATATAATCAAGGCTTCTAATTACGAAATCGCATATATTGTCTTCCCATTGACTCGGAAAGTCATGGCCACCAAAGGCTGCGCTCCTTTCCACGAGCTTAAGGTGAAGCAATGAGTATGGTGACTGATGAGGTTTCCTCCCAAAGACTGGAGGAAAATCTCACCACAGAGTAAATACTAGAACTACAGTTGACTGACGTTTGACTAGCTGTCCAGAGGATTGGCTTTGAATTTATATGTTCGTTTTCTGGTGGAGAAATTTTTTGCATTTTTATTTGAACATTATAAATGTAACAGCATTCATATTAAATGCTATAAAAAGTGTAATTTCATTTTAAATATGCGGTGACGCAAGTACAAGATGAAGATAATGTATTTGATTAAAAGTAACAAATTAAATAGAAACAAGAATTCAAATATTTGCCCTAACGATAAATGATTCGTGTATTATATGAAAAATTATTTTATTGATAATACTTCACGACCTAATTTCACTTTATTATGCTCTTTATTTTTAATTTGTCCTATATATCAATTCATCTATTAAAATCGCTTGGACTCGCAAAGTTTTTCGTTAAATTTCTCTTCAAATATTCACTCACACATATTGAAGCAAGCTACACCAGTTTAAAACATTTTAGGCATATAATCAGAATAACAAATAAAACCATTTCTGACACCATTAACAATTTTACAAATATCAACCAGAAGCAAACCAATTAATTTAAACTTTCGTTATCACTATAAATGTGACCAAAATTATAAATGAGGTCTGCCCTAAATTTATCTGCTGACCTATTGGCCACAGCGAAACGAGATAAATTGATAAAAATCAAAAAGTTACTGAAGACTTATATTAAGTTTATTTTCCTATCTATGTGCCTTGATACCTTTCTGTCTGAAGTTTAGATTTTTGTAAAACTAAGGACAGACAGAGAATTTTTTTCTTTACATCATTTAAGTAACATGCCGCAGGAACAGAAATATACGTTGTTGCAAAACGTGACTAACAGAAATAAAATTATAAATCTAAAGTAGTTAAAAATTGCAAGATACCACTGGGGTGAGGGTCACTGATAATTGATTATTAAACTTAAGACACAATGATGCATGGGACATTTGTGAATATATCTTTAAAGCTAGGTATGAGTAATAAAATGTACACAAAAGTACACATTCGCACGTATGCCAATACCATTTGTTTGATATAATTTAAGATGGTTTATGGGAATATTTTCTCGAAAAAAGAGATAAAAATTGAGCCATAACAAAATTATATGTTTTAAATATAGAAAATGAGTATTTTTAACTTCATGGGTAAATTTAAGACATACTGAATTAGATATTTCTAGAAGGAGTTGCATTGATGCGCACCTGGAATAATTGTAATTACCTGATCTGCGTTTTGACTTTCATTGTTCCAGTAATTTTCTTTCATCAATATATTTCGGCCAAGCTTACCGTAGGCTTTCATCAGTTGCATTTCACGAAACAAATGAAGCAAGTGTGTTATTTCCTCTAGTCATAATATTTATATACCTCAGACTGACCTTTCATTTGATATTCGCGTGTCACATATGTGTGTGTGTACATTTTCATAACCGTTGTTTTCATCTAACTAATTTCGACCAGAGTGGCTGAATAATAATTTATCAATTGCATGCAATAACTATTCGTTTTTTAACACACTCAATGTAAATGACGTAACTGAGATGGGGGAGACCCATAATTCAGAAACACTCGTCATAAAAACATGCCCTGAGTGATTAAACCAGAAGTCCGAAAGACTAATGCACATGTTAAATTACAATTCAAACCACTAGGTTGTACTCAAGATAGAGAAGTTAATAACAGTTATTGGCGCACGCCACGCATGTCCATGTGTATGTGTATGCATAACTAAAAAACTTGGTTAAATTATTTTATTTTGATACACATGTACGTACATCTAAATGAAACTGCAGTCAATAGACATTAATTTACCCTTTGCACGCGTCAGACAAATTATTACTTATAACTATTGTATTATTAGAATATTTCCAATGGGTAGGGTGGGGGTGTAAAACAGAAAATTAAGGTTGAAATCACTATTTGTTTTAAAATCAAATGAATAGTTAGAGATGAAATTTTGAAGACTATATTCATAATAATTGTTTATTCATTTGTTGAATAAAAGCCCACTAATTAGTCAATCTTAATCTGATGTTCTTAATCTTTTACTGGAGCTAGCTTCAGTTACCAATTCATGCAATCGCCTTTTTCTTCCACTAGCTAGTGCAGTGGCCAAACTTTCCTTAAGCTGCTGGAGTCTGCCATTCATGTCTGGCACGCTCGCTCTTATTCCATCAATACCAATTTAGCACTAAATGGTAGATCAAATTCGAAGCTCCCTATGAAACGAGATAATGACTGTATCCCTTGTGTTATTTCATTTTAGCAAACAGAACTAATTTAAACGTTGGCACATCGAGAAGATCATATACATATTGACTGCAGTTTCATTTAGATGTACGTACATGTGTATCAAAATAATTTAACCAAGTTTTTTCGAGTTATGCATACACATACACATGCACATGCGTGGCGTGCGCCTATAACTGTTATTAACTTATCTATCTTGAGTATAACTTGGTGGTTTGAATTGTAAATTAACACATGCATTAGTCGTTCGGACTTCTGGTCTTATCACTCATGGCATGTTTTTATGACGAGTGTTTCTGAATTATAGGTCTCCCCATCTCAGTTACGTCATTTATATTGAGTGTGTTAAAAAACGAATAGTTATTGCATGCAATTGATAAATTATTATTCAGCCACTCTGGTCGAAATTAGTTAGATTAAAACAACGGTTATGAAAATGTACACACACATATGTGTGACACGGGAATATCAAATGAAAGGCCAGTCTGAGGTATATAAATATTATGACTAGAGGACATAACACACTTGCTTCATTTGTTTCGTGAAATGCAATTGATGAAGGCCTACGGTAAGCTTGGTCGAAATATCTTGATGAAAGAAAATTACTGGAACAATGAAAGCTGCGTTAGTCAAAACGCAGATCAGGTAAATACTGAATTAAAGTAGTAAAAGCAAATAATTGTTACACTCGCGTATACTCCGAAATATGTAGGCAGAAATTTTTGTTAAAATGGCGAACAAGACAAAAATAATGGAATGCCAAAATTTAAAACAAATTAAATTTTGCTATTAGCATCAATAGTAAAACTGCTGCTACCAAATAACATTGAGCAGATCGCAATTGGCTAAAAGTAAGACGTAAGAGAACAGTGAATGTGTTGAATTTCCGTATTAAGGAAAATAATTTTCTTTAAGTCTGAACTGAAATCGATGAGAGCATGTGCAGATACAACGAAAGTGCAACGTTGATTAAAGTTTTTTTCCATTGATTTTGTTAGATAAATATAAATGTGTCGCACAAAGTCGGCTATTAATAGGGATTCATTCAGTTAGGAAAACTTCAGCAAGTGTGCTGAGGAGAATATTACCGCCCCATCTACCGATTTGAGAAAACTCCGTGGAACCAGAGGTTCGAAGCTAACAACGGGTAGATAAGGATGGTACACCCAGTTCTGGAATGCCCACAGGATCTTGTATTCTGGTTTCAGATAAGCAATATATATCGATTTCTAATTTGTCCAAATTTACGTTCAAGATCTTCCAGTTGTCCAGTTTTTTTTAATGTTCGCACATTAATTAAGCCGATGTTAAATCCTAAACCAAGTTTAATGAATAAAAGTCCATTTGAAATATATTTTTATATTTGACAATCCGATATTGGAATCAGTGATATGATCAATACATACCATATTCGCTACACCTAAAAGAGCGTAATTTGTTGATTGACAAGAGAAAAGAGAAGGAAAGGGGGCAAAATCGGGGATTGATATATCTGTAGTTTATAACGTGACACAGTGAAAAGCGCGAGGAAGCTGTGTTTTTGATTTTGCCATGCCTTATTATTAAATTGACCATAATTCTGTGGTGTAGAGATTTAGTTGGCCTCACTTCTGTTATCTCGATAGATATACTCGTAGTAACTATGTACTCTCTTTTTCTCTCATAAATCTAACTAATAATTTGTGCGCTTAAATTATTACTCTTGAAGTCATTTATAAAAATTTTCTTCTTTTTGTTTCTCTTCTTGTGGTTCTACATCAGTGAAGCGTTAGTTACTACTGGATTTTGTTTGGATGTGCATGATGATGATGATGATGATGGTGATGATTAAAGAGAAATCAGCAATTTGTGCAAACGAGTTGAAAACGATACTGAAAACTGATATTGCGCAGAATCTCAGGATACTTGCAGTAACATAAATAATTTAAGAAACATTAGGCAAATGATTATTAAAAATTTAGCTTTGATTCAAATTTATATTTTGTTCGCATTTACTAGTTATTTAATAAGGCATAAAATATACATCTTTGCTAAGTTTCGAACTTGTTCTATGTTAACTTCCTGAACTTGTCCCTCTTGGTGCAGACACAATGTAATGTGGTGAACAGAAAAGTGAATTAATTTATAGATCGGATTTGGACTGGCCAGAAATTTGCAAATAGTTTGAATGCAACGTCGTGTCTTCCAAATATCTGCTTGCTTCCAAGCTCTTGATCTATAAGGCATTATTTGATGTAATCGCAATCCCAAAAAAAATTGGTCGGCATTTTCAATATTTTATGTATAAGTTGCCGTTTTATCCGGGGCACTCGTGTTGACGTATATCGTTTTTGATGATATTTGAAGGCCAACACACATCAGTACGTGCAACGGACGGTGGTTTTAAAATGCTTTCTGATTTATTAAATCAGATTGTCGTGGTATTTATCTCAAGTTCGAAAATTGTAATTAGATAACTGGTATCCCCACCCACACACGCAATGATCATTCAATTTAAAAAAAATTTCTTTACATAAGTCGACATCTATTTTTGCCGTATTGTGTATAAGGTGTTTTGCAACTAGTGATCAATTAGTTCAAAAATGTCCGGAAGGATAAAACAAAGACAGCATGAACAGAAAGCAAAATCTCATTTGCGCGTTCGTTTCGTGCCTACTGGCGATTCATCAGTTGGATCCCATTATATATTTGGGAGAGTGATGTGGAGAAAATGTATATATAATGGGTAAAGGGCGTAATACCGGCTCCAACTGATGAATCGCCAGTAAGCACGAAACGAATGTGCATGAGATTGTACTTTCCGTTCATGCTGCCTCTGGTTTATCCTTCTGGTCACAACTGAACTAATTTGTTACTAGGTTCGCAACACCTAACACATACTTGCATATATCTTAGTTCTTCGCAACAAACAGTATTTAACTGTAATATATTGAATTGAATGATGTCATGCTTACCGCGAAATGTGATAACTGATATCGATGAAGGCCAGAGTGTATGGTTTAACTTGAGTAACAGGTGTTCGGAAATTGTTGTAATTCTCAATTTGGGTGAACTTTAGCATAAATTTATATCCATCAGGTTGGTATCAGGTACCGATTCGGAAACCATAGTGTTAGTATCCGGTACTCATCGATTTCAAAAAGGTATCAGTTACTAACATAATAGCCATAGTGTTAGTATCCTTTACAGACTCGGTATATATATTATATAGTGTGAGTTAGCGTTGAAGTCGCATTGTCGTAGACTTTATATGATGTAAGCTTCACTATTGCAGGTTAACACATTCGTCTAGGTGATAGTACCGTCCTATTATTCGACATTCTTAACCAAAATATATAGTGGGTAAAGGGCGTAATACCGGCTCCAACTGATGAGTCGCCAGTATGCTCGAAGCATATGTGCACGAGATTCTGATTTCAGTTCACGCTTATCCTTCTGGTCATATTTGAACTATTTTGTTACTAGGTGTGCAAAACCTCACACACACAATATCATATACATTAGTTCTGCGCCACACACAGTATCTAATTGTTGTATTGTGTGATTGGTTTCATAATATCGTTATGGTGTTCATCCTATTTTCGCCGACCTGCATTCTAGTCGGCGTTGAACCTGTGACATACCACTCACGTGTCAACGTATTCGATGGCGATTAATTAAACGCTGCTCAACCAAACTTATTTACCATTCTTGTTCCAAACATTAATATACATTATATATTCAAAGCATCCTCTTCTCCGATTAGAAATAAGAAGCACATAAAGCTGAGATACATTAAAAAAGCAGGCGTTACAAAAACGTCAGGGACAATAAAGTTGGCTTTATTGGCGTATTAACTTTTATTTAAAGTGTAAACTGTTTGAGTAATTCAGTTATTTAATACAAACGATTTTATTTAAATTGACCAAACACCTCCGGTCTTCCTGATATATTGCATTTAGCATTCAGTAATTTGTTCATCATTTGACCGAAATCGATAACAAAACCGATACAACATTAATGTCAATTCTAAAAGATGTATTTGTTGTCTCAGTGCTGTCCTTTTTGTTTCGGATTTGACCGCATTTTGCTTGTGCGGGACAATTGGTAGCACTCATAGGTCGGTAAAATCTTGAACTTCCTTCATATTCAGATGATGTAATTTTTGGCCTCAATTGATGGGTTCTCACTTGTCCCTTCTTCTTTAAGCCTTCAATTAGCTGATTGTCTGAAAATGACGTTGGATCAAGATTGTCTTGGATATGTAGCATTTTTAAAAACGCCGACTACCTGTTGGAGGACTAATTCAAGCCTCACATAAATGCATTGCTTCGAAAAATTCTGCTTTATAATGTAAGAAAAACGTGTTATTGCAAATAATTTCTTCTTTAAGTAAGAAGGCCAGAAGAATATGCCATACAAAACAGCAATAATTTCAGCCATTCCATGCTTTAGAAGCCGGAGACTGTTCTCCATTTAACGCATATAAAGTGCCAATCCAGGAAAGCAAAAAATTTCTTTTCTTGCTTGGTTAAAGCCTACAAAATATATAATACTTACTTTGGCGAAAATTAAAATATCTGACTCATAGTGAATTTTTGTTTAATTTTTTGATGAATGAGAATATTCAATTATTCTCTATCAAGGAAAAATTTAAAAAATTTGACTAGTCCATGTCGTCTGACAACATTTAATTGCAAAATTTCTCATCATTTAGATCGAAATTACATTTAACTTTATTAGAATCAAATTTATGCAACACCTTCAAAGAAAGTAAGCGTTTGTCAGTCATACTTAAGCTGGCCGCATTATTTAATTTATCAAATAAACAACTCAAACCTGATTTCCTGGTATTTCTTAGCCAATTCTAAAAAAATTGTAGATAATTGTTATTAATTCAGTATTCTTCATGTGGTTGACGGAATATTGTTGGAACATTTTGGCAAGCGAGCATCTGCACTACGGGTGAGGAAAATCCCACAGCCCTGACCAGACCACCGTCAACTCTGCATCAACCTTTCGTCATCATGAGCAAGAACGAGGCAACTGAAGATTCCCAGATATTCATAGGTCTCCACGAGTGCCAAACTATGCCTTTCAAACTGACTAACAAGATGATGACACTATTCGGAGCTTTCAACGCATAGCTAGCCGTAGGAACCAGACTTGGTGTGTTTATTAAGTTAACACAAACAATTAAACAATGACTCATTGCGCGGGTGTTGGTAACAATTCTTTAAATCAAATTTTCGAGCTTGAAGTAAACACAAATCCCATTATATTTAACCAACCGTCGAACAACTTAGCAAATCCATTGTATTTAACCAGTCGTCGGACACCATAGCAAGACTACTGCCAGTCGCACGCACTGACGCGTTTCGACCTTCCATGATCAACATCATAGTACGACGGCAAACTGACTGGCGAGGATAAAATCGCATTGAATATATATGGAAATCAAATTTAGATATGCGACTCTCACCTCTAGCAGTCTCGCATACATTGAACTTGATTGAAAATGTCGGCTGCACAATTTTTATGCAGTCACGAACATTAACTGCTTGCATCTTTCGCCACATATACATATATAGGCGACACAATTAAGCAATAGGCTAGCAAAATTGATTTAAAGTAAACAGAAACAGTTTAAATTTGTTTTGTTACGTCTATTCGCACAATCCTTATTCTACGTTTGACTATAAACTTATTTATTTTTGATTCAAATATAATTATTGGCGTGAAACTCTCGTTGAAAATAACAATAACTTTTCACTCAATCAACATCTTCTGGGTATATTTACCGAGAAACATTGTTTTCCAAATAAAATTAGCATTATTATTACAGCTAGTAATGCAGACTAGAAAATTGGCAAAATGACGACCGGAATAGTTAATGGTTATCTAGTGATTTGTAGACCTGCAAACAGTTAATTAATTCAGGTAAAATTAAGTGACATTTTAATTGACAAACAGATGGGCGATAGCATTTTCGACTGACTGGTTCTATTAAATTAATTAAGGCTGTGGACAAGAAACAGTCGCTTAAATTATGCATAACACATACACAACATTTAGGCAAACTTTTTTCCCCATAAATCGCAGGATATTCTGTCAAAAAAGGGATGCAATTAAAGAAAATTTAATTTTGCAAAATTTGTGTTGTGAATCGCATAAAAACCACCGGAATTTCCTGGTTCATTAGCTCCATTTTGTCTATTTTTATAGACGAAGAATGTGTGCACGTTTTGCTTTGAAATTAAAAATTCATGCTGTAAATAAGATTAATAATGTTTTTATAGATGAATGATGAATTGCAATTGCCTTTCATGACAAAATAAATGTAGAAAATGAAAAGCAGTTACTATATACGTAACAGATGTCTCGGGCGGTAATGATAACAAATACCTTTTTCAATTTATATTTTTCGGTCTTGAAATCAAATGCAATATATTTGATAATCGGCCGAATTTTATTTTAACTATAAAATGTGAGCGAGTCGCTCAGTATTTTCCAAAAATGTAAATGTTCAAAATATTATTCATTTCGAGATTGGAATTAGCAGTTCATTAATTCAATGTCGTGATTTTTTATTAATTTTCATTCCTACTTTAACTAACTAGTCGCACAGCATGTTTAAGCTACCATCATTCTCACATATTAAGGTGTTTTTATCTTCTATTATCATCATTAGAGCACGACAGCAAAATGTCTGTCGAGGAACATACAGCCAGTTGTTTAAAAATGATGTAAACTCAGGCATGTGTCTCTCTATTTATGTATGCATGTACAAATTTTATTTGAATGGAACTGTGGCCTCGCCATTTCTATGCAACTACGCTCTGATGATGACCTTAGAATGTCGACACGCATCAGTACCTGTGACTTGCAATGTTCCTTTGTTGGTTAGAAGCAATAGAATTGATGTTAATCTAAAATTGGAAAAATCGATTTAATTAATTTTTCTTACCAACCACGTAATCAACGATTGTTTAAATGTTTAAGTTGTATACATGTGGCGAAAGCTTCAAAAAGTTGCCCTCGTGACTGCATAGGTGTTCTGCAGTAAAGAAATCGAATCATGAAAATTGTCTAATAGACTACTAGAAGCAGCAACCAGAAAACGTTTTTCCGTTTATTTGCATTGCAGTGTAGTCCTCGTTAGTCAGTTTGCCGTCGGCTATGATAATGACCCTTGAAAGTCGTAACGCGTCATTAATTGCGACTCGCGTTAATTTTTATATGTTATGCCGTTGGTTGGATAAATTCGAATACTCTATTTGAATAAATGTTTTCACCAACCGCGCAATGAATGATTGTTTTATTGTACAATTTACGTACATGTGGCGAAGGCTGCAAAACTGTTATGGTCGTAACTGCATAGATATTGCGCAGTCAAGAATTCTAAACATGCAAATTGTTTACCAAACTACCAGAATCGACAGCCAAAAATCTAATTTTCTTTTCCTTTTATATTTATCTATTATGTCCACCTATATCGGATGGGCCATGCACACGGATATCGTCTGTATTTATTATCAGTGTACCGTCCAGATGAGACATAATTATGCATAATTCTGCAGTTAAATTGTTCATTTGAGTAGTCAGTCCTTGAATCAAAGTCTCTAACCCATCAGAAGCCATTGTTGGTTGTAGCACACATGCTTTATTTTTAGTCAATTATATATAGAATCTTGCTCGCATAACAAGCATCGATTTAATAAAACAAATTTACAAATATTAATTAATTTTTGTTCAGTTCGGCTCAAAGTCTGCTTTCATCATTGGGCTGTCTGCTTCATCCTTATACGGGCGCTTCTGCGAGGAATTTCTATTTAAATAAGTCTGTCCTAGATAAGACCCTTTGTTCATTCTTTGTCTTAAAGGTGGCTATTACCACATCTTCCCCCCACTCAGGAATCGGCCTTGGCACTCTGCATAAACGATCAAGTGCGACAACTCGTAGTCCATCGGGCATGCTAACAAAAACTGTATTGTGCTCTGCGTCTACTCTTTCCGCGCGATACGGCCCATCATTAACAGCCTGTAGTGCCATAGGCTCGACCTTCGCGACCATAACATAGTCGCCGACATTTAGGCGAGTGCGTGTCGGTTGCCTTGTATAGCCTTGTCGCTGTGTGGCGCCAACATATTCGGTTATATGTTTTAGTCGCTCCTGAATATCCGCTATGGTGTAGCGCTCATGGTATCCTTTGATTACAGGTTAACCTGGCACACTTATGTGTCCTCCATAGACTATGGTCATTGGAGCGAATCCTGTAGCTGTTGAGATTTTAAAGTGCATGGCCCACTCGATCAAATGTAATTTGTCTCTCCAAGTTCCCGGGCTCTCGTGGCACCAACATCGCAGTACCTCTTTCGTCGTCCTATGTGCGCGCTCAGCAGTCGCGTTAGTTTGCGGGTGATAAGTGGTTGTGCGGGAATGCTTTATGTCAAGGTCTTTGCACCACTGATTAATTTCTTTTGACTCAAACTGTGCGCCTTGGTTGGTAACAATAACTTGTGCTGCATCAAATTGACTGAGCCATCGCTCTTCTAAGCACGTTTTAATCTTTTCTGTAGTGATCTTCCTCAGTTTTAGAAACTCGACACATCGGATAAGCTTATCGACCATGGGAAACACATAGGACACCCAGACGCAAGCTACCGGCAGTGGACCTACCAGGTCGATATGCAGAAACTCGTTCCGTGCAGTGGCATTGAAAGAAATTGGAGTGACTTTTTCTCGTCTCTGTGGTTTACAACGTTGGCATGTAGTGCACTGTTGACAATAGCTACGAATTTCTTTTGACATGCCAGACCAATACAATCGTGACTGCAATGTCTCAATGAGCCGCCCGGCGCCGGGATGTCCCAACGTCTCATGCTAAAAGGCCATTAATTCTGTTCTTATCGATTATGGCACAAACCATTGTACTGTTTATCCTTCTTTCCGCACCAACAGGCCGTTCTGTAGGCTCAACGCTTTATATGGTGTGGACACTACTGTGCCGTTCTTAATTGATTCACTATTTCTTGGCACATGGCATCTTTTTCCATATTCTTCAGAGACTTTTATAAGTGGCGAAACCCGCCAAGCGGAAATTCTCCTGAGTGCATCGGCTGCCGCATTCTCAATTCCTGCTCTATGATGAATTGATACATCGTATTCTTCCAGCTCTTCAATGGCTCGGTGTACACATTTCTTCTCAATACATAGTGATCTCCAATGCATTAGCGCTTTGTGGTCGGTAAAGACGTCTATGTGTCCACCGATGACAAAATATCTAAACTTCCGTAGCGCCCATTGTACGGCAAGTAATTCCTTTTCTGTGACGGTATAGTTCTGTTCCGCCTTAGTGAGTGTGCGACTTATATATTGCGCAGGACGTCCGTCAGCTTGTAACACCGCTCCTATACCAATATCTGACGCGTCTGTAACAATTGACATATTACCTACCGGGAAAGTCAAAATAGTTGCCTCTATTAATTTCTGCTTGCATAGCACAAACGCTTGTTGAGCCTCCTCCGTCCAACGAAATGGTATCTTGGCACTAGTTAACTTAGACAAGGGTTGCTGCGTAACCGCTATCCCTGCGAGATATGGTCTATAGAAATTCACCATACCAATAAACCGGCGCAATTTTTTTCTAGTAGTAGGCACCAGATAATCCTTGATAGGCTGTACATTCGAATCTAACGGCATACATCCCTCCGCTGAGACTGAGTGCACCAGGAATCTCACTTCTCGACCTATCTGAGCCTTTTGTGGATTAAAGTGTAATCGCCATTCTACAGCTTTGGCCAACATCTTCAGCAGCCTAATACGTAATTCGTGCTCAGTAGTAGCCCATATAATAACATCGTCCACGTAAGCTATTGTACAAGTTAAGTCAGACACGAACGAATCCATCATTCTCTGGAACACTTTCGGTGCGTTAATAAGACCAAATGGTACCCAGGTAAATTGGAAATGACCTTGGGGTACCTTTACCGTTAACTTCCATCGGTCTTAGGGCCGCACGCTTATTTGCCAAAATCCCTGTTTAAGATCAAATAGGGTCAGGTTTAGTCACTGAGTTTAATTGCCGGAAATCAGCTGCTGGTCGGAGCGAACCATCCTTTTTCGTAACGTAAACCATCGGAGCTCGAAAAACAGATGATGACGGTTCAAGAACGCCGGCTTCTACCATTTATTGGGTTGCTCAAGTCGCTGCTTCTAATTTCTTTGGAGGAGCACCATATACTTTTGGTGGTTCGTAACCTTCATTTAGTTCTAGCCATAGCTTAAACTGGTCGACCGTCGGCACTGGACGTTCGCTGCAATCAGGCAGTTGGAATATAAGGTTCTATTGGGTTTGAAGATACTTCAACCACCCAGGCAGACAACTGGTCTCCTCCTACATTTAGGGGTATATATAGACTTTATTGGATTTATTCTTTAAGACCTCGATATGCATATACGCATATTTTGACAGTACCATGTAAATTCTTGGGCTCGAATGATGCTTCAAATTTTTCGAACCTCAACTGTGGCCTTTCCACAACTAGTGGTGCCAGCATGGGCTTAAACTCTGATGACGGTCTGAAATAACTCGTCGATTCAGCTGAAAACGCGGAATATTTCCTCCAGATTCCACTTTGGCGCGGTCGTTATTGTTGTGTCCACCTATAATAGATGGGCCATGCACACGGATATCGTCTGTATTTATTATTAGTGTATCGTCCAGACGAGACTTAATTATGCATAATTCTGCAGTTAAATTGTTCATTTGAGTAGACAGTCGTTGAATCAACGTTTCTAATCCATCAGAAGCCATTGTTGGTTGTAGCACACATGCTTAATTTTTACTGAATTATATATAGAATTTTGCTCGCATAACGAGCATCGATTTAATAAAACAAATTTACAAATATTAATTAATTTATGTTCACTTCGGCTCGAAGTCTGCTTTTATCATTGGGCTGACTGCTTCATTCTTATACGGGCGCTTCTGCGAGGAATTTCTGTTGAAATAATGTCTGCCCTAGATAAGACCCTTTGTTCATTTTTTGCCTTAAAGGTGGCTAATGCCACTGTATCCTCATTAGTGGGTTTGTCGTCGGGCTCTGATCATGTCGCCTGAAATACGAAACGCGTCAGTGTTATAAGACTAGTTTGAATAAATGGAATTGGTGTTTATCTTCAGCTCACAAACTTAACATAAAGTATGTTAATTTTTGCATGCGAATTTTTGTGTATTTCTGTCAGCTGTTCTGCGTGCTCCACTGATGATTAAATAAGGTCAACTGTTATTTCTACTGCTTTGTAGGCTTGACTAACAGAATGATGGTATTGACGACTATTCTAAGTCCGCAAGCATCATTTAGGTGATTATTTATTTTCACCTGTTTTATGGTCAATAAGCACTTAATTGAATCAATTGCATGAATGCAATAAAAATTGCAAAATAATTGTGGGTGTGCAGCCGACCGCTCAACCAAGCAAATATATGCAGTAATACTAGAGAAGAGAGCCGCATTTCTGTTTTAAAAATTCAATATTATATATATATATATATATATATATATATATGTGTGTGTGTGTGTGTGTGTGTGTATTTGCATTTGTGATATTATTCTAGTCCAAATATTGATTTTCATGTGCTGCGTCACTCTTAAAACTGGGATTAGCATTTATTGAAATTCTAACAACTTGCTTTATGTAAATGTTTGTTCTTAGTTTTGGCGAAATTTATGATATCACAAAAATCGTCCACTCAGATTTAAAAAATCATTTTTTGATTGTTTGAATAGAACAAAACCATATCCAGCTGTGCGCTCGGTTAATAAATCGATTAATCATTCACTACAATTCGCAATCGTTGAACTAGTTAACACGTACCTAGTTAAATGAATGACTATTTATTACGCTGCCTGTTATCAGACTAACATCTATACATAATCAGCAATCATTTAGATTAATTACCCAGAAACAGAAAGTATGTGAAATGTATCGCAGCTTCTATTGGCTTGATTCAGTACGTTCAATTTGGCCATATTTTGCTGTTCTTTGACATTTACTAAAGCTTTGTGACTCATGTAGCTTAAAATCACAGATAGTCGCTTTTAAAGCCCTGTGCGTCGAAGAATTCCACCAGTAATTGGTGTTAAATTCATGTCTAACAAATCAATGCTATCAAAAGCCAAGCAGTTAATAATAGAGATGCTATTAAATGTCTGATGATATTTTTTCGTTAAGGCATGATAATTGTTCATTTCTGTGCGTTGGTGAAAGGCAGCTAAATGCTTTATAATTCTTTGAATAATAATTAAAATTAAATCCGCGCAAGGCTGTTGAAAGTCACAATCTGACATCGGCGAATGAAGAACGAAACCATAAAAGAATGAAAAATTGCGAAACTGGATTAATCAAAATTACCTGATCTGCGTTTTGACTAACACCTGCTGAATTCCATTTTTTTGTTTCTTCAAGTTATTCCAATGGCCTTTGGTGGCTATCTTATTCAATTCACCCATCATCATAATTTTTAAAAAGCAAACTATATATTATAGCTACAATGCCATCCAATTGTACAATAGGTACACGCAAGTAAAGAAGGTACTCGTGAGGCAAGTGTAAAGACTTGCTTCATTGGTTTGGTTTTCATAACCTGTGATGGTGCGTGAACAGATGAAAGTAAATGCCAAAGGCCATAGAAATATCTTTAAGAACCAAAACAACTGGAATTCAGCATGTGCTAGACAAAACGCAGATCAGGTATAAGAATAAAGCCTGTCGGCATGTGTAACCACAAGATGTTTTTCTAGGCTATAGTGTTTCTAAAAAAATATATGGGATCGTTATCTACAGAAAAGCCGAACAAATTAATCTAAATGCTTCCGAAAGTATTTCTACTCGCGCGAAAAACTTTCCTGAAATAAATCTGTTTAAAGTTTATACAATATAGTGTCTTGTTTTTATATACTAACATATTAATTGTAGGCAAAACATAATTTGATATCTAATTATCTAGTCATGCGATGGAGATTTAATTTACTGCTAAACATTATCAAACGTATGCCTGTATATCTATTTGAAACATGACAGAACAATTAAACATTTTAAAAATTTTCCAAATCTTCTAGATCCGCCCATGTTTTCAAAATAAGTATGCTTAAAGCATATTTTTATTAAGAAATAAGCCTGATTAAAACCAAGTTTTAGAAGTGCAAAGTCAAAATACAAATAGAAAACAGATTTAAATCTGACAATTTTAAATCTTGCCTATGTGAGTGCTCTTTTTTTTGAGGTCATGCACTTGCTTATGCCTACTTCATTACTAAACTTCAGCTTGACGTTATTAATAAGTAATTTTTCAAACACCATTTCATTTACTTTTTAACTGAAAAATATGCGTTTAATCTTTTTGTTACAGAAAATTAAGATAACCTAAATAAGCATACTTGTAGTAGTTCTACCTCTATATAAACTACATAAACGCTTTAAAAATAATACTTTTAAAGGTAATTTTTAATTAGCTAGGTGTCAAATTGTAAAGTATATTTGCATATATTTAATTATTAAAATAACGCAAATTTATAAAATAAATTTTCGCTATAAATAATAATATGTCAAATTCAAATAATCTCCTAATCATGTAAAATTTTTAGTTCCGCCAATCATTAGCATTCGTAACCTGAATTGAGAATTAAATCGTGCACTGTAGCATAAATTTATAATAAAGACGATAAAAAGCGCAATTAGACAAAGATCATTCTTTTCGCCAGCATTTAAGACAACTGCAATATTGGGTACTTTGTTTCAAAACGTTTGAAAATTGCCATATATTGCAATAAAGTTGAGTTCTGGCGGTCAAAAGTGATTTTTAATATTGTGCTTGATATATCTACTTTTAATATATATATATATATATATATATATATATATATATATATATATATATATATATATAACTAGCCCAATCACTATTAATGACATGTCGCGTAATTTATTTTTTATCATATGACCAAAATTAAAACAACAATAATGCTAAATACTGTTTGTTGCGGAGAACTAATATATATGCAAGTATGTATTAGGTGTTGCAAACCTAGTAACAAATTAGTTCAGTTGTGACCAGAAGGATAAACCAAAGGCAGCATGAACAGAAAGTATAATCTCATGCACATTCCTTTCGTGCTTACTGGCGACTCATCAGTAGGAGCCGGTGTTACGCCCTTTACCCACTAAATATTTTGGTCAAGAATGTAGGATAATAGGACGGTAAAATCTTCTAGACGAATGTGTAAACCTTCAATAGTGAAGCTAACGTCATATAAAGTCTACGAAAATGCGACTTCAACGCTAACTCACACTATATAATATATATATACCGAGTCTGTAAAGAATACTAACACTATGGCTATTGTGTTAGTAACCGATACCAACATTATTGTACCGAAAAGGTACATGGTACTAACACTATGGTTTCCGAGTTGGAACATGGTACCAACATGATGGATATCAATTTATGCTATAGTTCACCGAAATTGAGAATTACAACAATTTCTGAACACCTGTTACTATAGTAAATCCTTACACCCTGGCCTTGATCGATATCAGTTATCACATTTCGCGGTAAGCATGACATCATTCAATTCAATATATAACAGTTAAATACTGTTTGTTGCGGAGAACTAATATATATGCAAGTATGTATTAGGTGTTGCGAACCTAGTAACAAATTATTTGAATTGTGACCAGAAGGATAAACCAAAGGCAGCATGAACGGAAAGTATAATCTCATGCACATTCGTTTTGTGCTTATTGGTATGTTGGTTTCGGTTACTAACACAATAGCCATAGTGTTAGTATCCTTTACAGACTCGGTATGTATATTATATAGTGTGAGTTAGCGTTGAAGTCGCATTGTCGTAGACTTTATATGACGTTAGCTTCACTATTGCAGGTTTACACATTCGTCTAGGAGATTGTACCGTCCTATTATTCCACATTCTTCGACCAAATATTTAGTGGGTAAAGGGCGCAATACCGGCTCCTACTGATGACTCGCCAGTAAGCACGAAGTGAATGTGCATGAGATTATACTTTCTGTTCATGCTGCCTTTGGTTTATCCTTCTGGTCACAACTGAACTAATTGGTTACTAGGTTCGGAACACCTAATACATACTTGCATATACATTATCTCTACGCAACAAGCAGTATTTAAGCGAAAAGACTGTTCTACAGCAATTACATGACGAGAAAAAATAAACATCATTAATACTTAACAAAATGAGCACTAATAAACTTAAAAGTCACACTAAAAAAATAACTTCCAGTAAACGACGAAATAACCATATCCATAAGACGAGCCGCTGTGAAAGTAGGCTCATCGAAGGGCTATGCTATATATACAAATTTATTTATTTATTTATTTGCTTTTTTATTACTAATAATTTATAGATAAAATACCTGTGTAAACTTAAACATGACTCAGGTATACTGCAGAAAAGCAACTTTAATGTGGAGTAAAACATTCTAAAATGAAATTGCTAAAAGTCGACAATTTTGCTGGAGTATGATTCATAGATTAGCGAAAAACAATAACTCGAGCCTTAGATTCACGATGCGCAACTCTACTATCGGAACATAGTAACACACTCGCACTCACTTACAAGTAGTTCCATCATTTAGCCGAAACGACTCGTGTGATGCTAGTAGTTAAACATCCAATCACATAGTTAATCGATATGCATGTCCATAACGAACTGGACACACGCGAGAAATGATAATGCAGTAGTTTGTCTACTTCATTAACTGCATTTTCCATCTTATGTAAAGTTTAGTTTATACTGACACGTTTAAATAATCAAACCCTTCCATTATAGTCTAAATATACATTACCACGCCACGTGGCGTGATATCCGTCTTCTAATGGATAATCAGAGATTTTTGGTTGGAAATTTGGGCTGAAAGCGAAACCGTATAGCGTCTACCTGAAGAAAAATTAACCAAGATAGCGAAGTTGGTATGAAATTGCAAACTGTAGGCAATACATGGCCTCAATGTTTTCAAGCATATAAGTTTCTTGACACCGAAATTGTTGAACTCCAGCTCTAATATCGCCCGCGAAAATTCTGGTAACTATTTGATAAGTTCCGAACAAGAACAGACTCGGTTTTGTTGATTTATTCTGCTTGCCTCGTTTACAATGTCTGTTTTAAGTCGAGAACATGTATAATCGAATTCTGACATTAAACATAAATGTATTTAATGAAATACCAAAAGTATACTTTAATTCATTGTTAATTTCCTGAATGATTAAGTCTCGATCTTTCGAAGAAAAGTTAATAGTTAAGCCAGTCGAACTTTTGGGACAAAAAAAGACTACGTCATGAAAAATTGGATGCTATAGGGTTGAAATTGCGGGCAGTGCACTACTGCTTCAAAGACAGAATTGATGCATGCCATGACTTCAAATAGAATGCTTCGGGTTTAAAAAAAATTAGTCGGCGTAATTCCCGCTACTCCTGATACTTGCTCAATATGAGCGATACCATTTTAAAGGTAAATTTATGTTCGCGCATGCAATGAATCTTAGGCTCAGGCCTGGCCAAAGTACAATCCACGTATGTTGCTTGTCTATTTATATTTTTTAGGTATTTTGATTCATTTTCAGATTGACACCAAAGAATGTGTACATATCAGTAAAAGTAACCAATTTAGTCATTCAGTTTCAGGCACCGCTAATGATGATAATGATGCTGATTGTGCAGTTAATTCTGTACTACATCGTACCTCACTTCCTGTGGTTAGTATGAACAATTTTGAAGCCTTCGAAATGCAGGGACGAATCAGTATCCTGCCATCACTAAGACGAACTCGATGCGTACTTGGAAATGGATATCAATCGGAACTTTGCGAAACTGACAATGCAAAGCGACCACCCACAAGAGAAAACCGTGGATACTCTAAACGTGACGATCACGCTGCCCAATCAATCAAGAAATAATTCTCTATTAATTTGTAGTTAGCCATGTGGAATTTTTTTATGCCGATTTAAAATTGGTGGTCGGATTTAGCCAGATGGTGGAATATTGCTGCTTTTGCTGATTCGTGGTCGCAAGGATGCAATAAAAATTTAGTGAAACGTTTCACTATTTAAGTCGCGTACCTGTTGTTTTACATTAAAAAAGCTTGACATACGCATAATAACATTTGTGTATTTTCTAAGCGTGGTATTGGTAAATTTGTCAGTTTTGCTGTGTGCACCGTTTCAAAAATTTGCTCCGATATTTATGACTTCCTTGCTAGTTTAAGGATATATTTCATCAATTTCCAAACATTATAATTGGTGAACTCATAACGACTATGTATACAAAAATCTACATATTTGTCTTAACTCAAATAATGGCATATATTTTATCAAATATTTTTTAGCGTGCACACATTTAAATTCACTCTCATTTTAAAATCAGCTGCAATCACATGAATCAACCAAAGAATTAACTTCGCTGAAAAAAGCCTGGCTTCCTTTTACCGAGCTGGAACTTCTAATCTAGTTATGTCAGATATATTTTATTTAACTGGATGTCAATTGGCCCATTATTTTAAAGACTGCTTATATTCTGAACACGTAGATAATTTTAACTATGCACATTGAATTTTGATTTATTTACGATCGACATTTATAATTCAATGCCTTTTAAAGTAATTTGCGCATATTTTCTATTCGCATCAATCTGTGTTAAATTTTTAAAAAACACTTCATAAATTGGCTTTGATTTCTGTCAAAGTATGATTATTTTTAATATTCGTCAATAATATAACTAAACAAACATCAGTTTTGTGGGCGGTGATAACAAATAATTTTAATCAATTTTGCTGTCTGGATATTAACACCTGACCCAATATGTACATGTATTTGTCAGTATAAAATAAGCATTTTATAGTGTACAAATGTGTGGCGACAAGTAAGCATAGTGGTTAGAGCAACAGATTCCGAAGCAGACGTGCTCAGGTTCGAGTCCTGTCCGCGGCATATTCTGGATAGCAAGTGATATATTCCAAATATGGACGAAACCGGTTTACTGGATGAATTGACTTTTCTGCACTATAAAATTCTTAGCTTAGACTGATAAATATATATGCACATAATGGATCAGATATTTATATTAAAATCGCAAACCTGATTAAAAATAATTCGTCAATAATATCAGCAATTTTATAACTATCAATATTCCTGTGATAGGCAATCTAATAGGATGCAGCCGGAAATCTTTCGTAAATATTGTGTTACATTTTGTATTAGGCAAGTGAGTTAGGTCCCATATTTGGATTCCCTGCATGTTAGGAATACCAATTTATTTTAAGCGAGAATTAATATTTTACAACCATTCGATTAATTTATTCCACTGCTCCATTAGGGTAAGAAATAGTTCACCTAATGAGGATTGGTAGACCATATATTTTCTTGACACACATTTCTTTTCTAAGGATTTTGATCGTAAAATGCATGTACATTTAGCATGAAAAATTGACGTAATAATTTAAAAAAAATTAATTGCTAAGGAACAACTGCAATCTCGTACCTTTTTGATCCTTCACATATTTATGGTTTGTAGTTCTAGCATCCGCACCAACCCTAAATAGAAATATTGGCGCCCACACGGTCTCAATTTTAATAAATCTTCTTAAATACTCGGTACAACAGACGCTGAATTAGAAATATTTTTGTATGAATTGTGAATAAATATGAAATCACGCTTAAATTGCGTTTGAAATAATGTGACAATATCAAATGTTCATTTGTGATTTCTTTCATTAACAATGTAATATCTAGATGAAAAAACATTCAATAATTGATTTGCTAATATTGGAGGTTAACTCGCGATCGTTTGAAAAATGATAGCCCTGAAATCAAATTTATGTTAATAAAATGTGAATTTAAAGGAAGAGGTTTAAAATTCTTGTACTATCATTAAGAATTCCGAAATTGACATTGATGTACATTGCTTCAAACGTTTTAGCCGTTTTAAATATATTCGAGGAGATTGTTCTCAAAAAAGGCTTTCGAAACTTCAACTAAATTTATATTAAGAAGGTAAGTATAGCACCTTATTATAGATTTTTAACCAAAATTATTCCGTGGATAGCAAAATATAAATAATTTTTTCTTCCTACCTGAAGATATGTTATTTATTTGTTCTCTCAGTTAACGTTGAATTAAAACAAAAATCACACAAATTTATATATATATATATATATATATATATATATATATATATTAGGAAATGAACATACGTAATTTGAAATGGGGGGGGGGAGAACGAAATGTAAGAACGGATCTGATTATGGGTGTACAAGGCACCCAATGCAGACCATGTCCAACGACCGTATATGCTTTTTTCCTTATCAAATCAGATTGCAATTCAATAAAACAAAAGGCTTCATAAAATGCAATTAATATTGTTTATGCACTTAGTTATTATCTGCGGATAATATAAGTTGAGAACACGTATGACGTACTATTAATATGCCTTCTTACATCTACGGACTTATGTTCTTCAATTTCTGTTAACCGTGCGAATAATTAGAAAGAATATTTTTGCTCTAGCAACTAGATTGTGGCCCAAACCACATACTGGAAATAAATATTTCACGTGAAACAATTGTTGGTATTTGACAATTTATGCTTCTTCGGCAAGAACTTTGAAATGAGATAGAATTTCTTTTGTAGAGCTATTTTTAAAATGGTTTTGATATCCTTCACTGTCTACATAATCTTTCTGCTTATTATGACGTCACAAATTTTTGGGCTTGTATTTTATTTTTTTGAAAGTTTAATTATTTTTTTTTGTTTTGCAAGTTAAAACTGTTTAGTATATAGGACAAACTCTGTATCCATGGTGTTTTATTCCATTTTTAAAACATTTCTTTCCACATATGAATTAAATTTTTTGTCAAAACGGTCACTTGCATCGACATTATCTGTTTATTATTCATATTGTTTTCATTTAGAAGATAACACAGAAATGCAGTTTAGCGAAAACAATTCAGAAATCAAAATACCAATATTTGGCGGAAGACAAGGAACTCAACTTTCTAGCAACAATGACAAAGATGCCGAATCGCCAAGATCAATTGGGATTGATAAATCACATACTGAGCTAAGAAACAATCCAACGCATCAAATAATCGACCAGTACATGAATCCGTTACCAGACAATGCTGACAAGAAAGACGAGCTTACGATTAATTCTGATGATGAGTCCAGTAAGGTAATGGAAATTCTGGATCCAAAGCAGAGGATAAGTAGGCAGGATTTGACAAATGTTCGCTCAGCAATATCGAATTTTATGGACTTATTCAATTTTGAAGGCGAAAAAAATATTTATCAAAAGTTAGTTCATATGTGAACTTCAAATCAGTGAAGTTGCTTGTTCCAGATTGACTGCTGCAAACGTAATTGAAATGGCATTAATAAGCAAAATGATAATGACTACTTTTTTGCAAGATATCTGTGTCACGCTAGTACTGAAATCGATTATACATAAGTATTGGTTACCTTTTACAATCGAAAGAAAAAAATTACTAAAAAAATTAAATGGAATCTTGAGCTATTCTGTTAATTAAAATTACAGCCGAAATCGAATAAAAACATAATTATTAAAAACATATAAAAATATATTAAACTAAAAATTTTCAGCAGTATTAGTATTATATTTTCATTGTCTTTATAAACTAAACATTGCATAACGCAGCAAAGGCGAGTCATCAAGTAAACAGGTTTCTACCTTAACAGGAACACGACAAGTAATTGAAAAAAATCGCCACGTTCGGGGCTTGAACCGAATTACATTCAATTCGGACTCTTTCACTTATTAACAGCGTAACCCATGCCTAGCAATACACGCAATTTTCAGTGCTATACCTACCTACATTTTTTAGTTTATCCTCCCGTACTGGTAGAGAATATTTGGCATTCCTTTCGGTTTAATGTTCCAACAAACAACGAATTGCTTTTCAATATAGAACAGGTACCATGCAATCTAAAATATGATATTTATTTGAAGATTGATTTTAGGATTAAGCTTAAAAAATAAAAATTGCATGCGTTGGCAAATGTAAATTATCCGGTAGACCGTTTTCATCTTTATTGGGAAATCTTCAATTACATTCTATAAGAGCAGCTTTAAAAGGCTAACAAAACACATAAATTAGCAAACATTTGTACATTTTCTGTGTGTGGCAGGGGTAACGTACTTAATTTTTTCAGGAATCGGTTCAAACACTGTCCACGGAAAGTTCCAGAAAGTAATTGAAGAGTACCTAATATGTGATGTCAAGGAATATTTCCCTTCTCCATGCAACGTTCAATTTTTACTGAAAACATATTTAATCAAAATCCCGCTCTAAAATAACAATTTCATGTTAACGTTGCATCAATAGTGGTGGAAAGGGACGCCAAATGGTTTGCAAAAGTAGAAAATTTTAACAGTAAACTTGTGTTGGTACAATATTGAAAATCGTTGTGAAGATTGAGGCTGGCGTATTGGATTGAGTTCCAGACTCCGAAGCAAACATACCTCGATTCCAGCCCAAATTGAAACAAATACAGACAGACAAGTCAGTCACACGTGTGACTGAGGGTGGCATTATCAGTGACAAAAGTTTTCCGCTAAGCCCCCAAAGCTGCGCGTTGCATTCATTTGGCTGTTATATGCCAATCTATTTTTTAGTCAGTGTTTTTTAAATTTTCGATATTCTTGGTTATCTTGATGTGTTGCCCAAATTTATCATTGATGGCACATGGACAGTGTAATATTTACATTTTAATAGCTACTCCCCTTTGGTATTAAAGTAAGGTTAAGTTACGATATTTTTTTGGAGGGAGTTGTGTATTTTTACCAAGCTATTTGCACACTGGTTAGTATAGTTGGCAGAATACTCTTATCATTAACGTCATCTCATCACATTTAATAAGTTATTACAAAAATGATTGTATAGTAATTCCTGTTTAATCCTGTGCACAGCTGATAAGAATTCAGTAAATATTTACTTACAATATAAGACAGAAGAGGTAATGAAGCTCAATATATAAAGATTGCCTTCCATGGTGTCGTTAACAGTTTTTCATTTGACTTTGCTTTAATTGCATCCATCGCTAAACATCCTCTGTATCGAACGTAAGAAAAAAAACTAGCTGTATTCTGGATCCAAATGTATCAATAAATGTTATTGTATCTGCGAATGTAGTGAAAGATTTAATTCATGCTTGCTTGAACATACACGAACATGACTAATGCAAAATATGATTTTGGTTTCCAGTAATTTATAACTAAACACATCATGTCTTTTGACACATTTGACGCGCCAAATAAATAGACACATTTCAATTTTAATTAAGATTTGTGTGTGTGTGTGTGTGTGTGTGTGTGTGAATGTAAACCTTTTAGGAGTCTATGGCAAAAATAGATTTTAAAACTGCACAATTAATAAATTTATTTGTGCACTGGCCTTAAAATGGGGCATTTTGAGTTCCATAGGAAACGGTGTTTATTTATGCCACTTCCATTTCATTTTTCTGGACCAATAAATTTTTGTGTACTATTTAATTTAAACGATTTTCTATTAAAACAATATGAACTTTTGTGCTTCATTTCTATAGTAAATCAGTTGATAAGATTAGCAATATATAACGTTAAAAAATAAATACCGTGAATAAATGTTTAAAGTATTTAAAGACTTAACACCTACATGAATTGATTAATGCATGCGATAAATTGTTGCACTTTTTAACGTATAGGCAATAATGATGAAACCGATCCTTTTAAATAATTCAATTTCAAATCTTGTGCATAGTTTATTTTATAAATAAAATTTATGTATAATATAATCGGTTTCTGCCTGATTACGAGATCGGTAAAAATTAATTAGAACACTTAATCATGGCTGAATGTAAATAAAACCAACATGAAAGACAATCTGACCAAAATATAAATTTAAGCATAACTGAATACTTCATGCATTTTAGTTCTCATTTAGTCTACTGTTTTGCTTGCATCGCTTCCATCCAAATGCACTGGTTCATATCCCAGCTACATGAATTAAAACAACTTCTCATTGTTGTTGTTCAAAAAATCGGGCAATTTGCATCTGAAGGGAAAGTCTATAGTCAGATAAATGGTGCAGCTATGGGAAGCTGCATTGCACACTTTCTGCAGATTAATACTTACATCGTCTTGAAAAAGGAGCCTAAAATATATAATTGACCATTGCGCACTCCACAATAGGTTTGTAAATTATATATCTTTGTTCATTCCAGAAGCAGCAGACCCATCCGAAATCCTCAAGCAAGCCAATGTAGCCAAGGTAGAGAAATACAATAGTTTTCCCTTCCTGGACTTACAACTCACTCTAGAAAAAAATTGTGATTTTACATTAGCCATACTTTGAAAATCTACATTCACTCGGTAATAAATTCACTACAACCGCAGTGTGCCAAAATATCACAAAAGAAATATAATTAACAACCTAGCAAACAGAATCAAGAAGATCTGCTCTGAAAACAAGATTGAGGAAGAACTAGCCTACATGAGGAAAATTTTGCTAATGAACAATTGCCCAGAGCGGTTCAGATTCGCCCTAAACAGGATACTGTCAAGAAGGTTTTCCTAAACTTACCATTAAGAGGCGACGTACCGGTCTCAATAATTGCACGGCGGTTAAATAGAAAAACTAAGGACAATTTTACAAGTGTAAAATTTAATATCATATTTAGCACATAGCGAATCATGCGGTTAGATGCAAAAGATCAATTTTCAATTCTCTTCAAATCATTTATAGTCTGCAAAATTTTATGTATGAAAGGTAGCATATATATTGGACAAAACAAAAATGACCAGATCTCAGACATCACTTTGCAATACAGAGAGAAATACCTTTACACGCGAAAAGACACTCAGACACATACGCATATACACTTATAAATCAGCCTAAACAAGTAATAAAAGTAAAATCAAGTCAGACTAGTTGCTACTCATGTAATCAAATGAAAACCCTAGATGTATATAAATTAAAGATTGTAAGGCGAAGTTAAGTTGTCTCGAAACAAATAACCATTATTCACTTTGTTATTAATGTCTTTTCTTCCTAAAAAATATACTGTAAGAAATATTGAAAGCCATAGACATAATATATATATATATATATATATATATATATATATATATATATATATATATATATATATATATAATGATATGTGTGTGTGTGTGTGCTTATTTGTCGATATTTGGTTATTTCTCCTGAACTACTTAAAGATAGTTTTGGCACAACATCTGATTGTAATATAATTCGAAGAGTTTATATATATATATATATATATATATTCTGACGATTAAGCTTCTTACAGTTAATATAACTTTGTACGCACATAATTGGGCATCTAATTCGAAATAATGTGAGCGTCAATAAATCCCTTGATCCATATACTGCTTGAATAACAATATGCTTAAAATAGAATTCTTTTTGTCTGTTAAAGCGAAAAATAATATCTGCTTTCAGAATGATGGCGTTGCCATGCATTGAAGTTATTGTAAATTCTGACCGCAAAGTTGCCAATCACAGAAATTATCGATTGAAGCATTTTAATTTATTTTGATGGGGGGAATAAAGACGTTCATTTTCTAATGGAAAGGTTCAGAATAGCGCTGCAGTTCCAAACTATTTGTAATGCAGGAAAATGTAATCGACATCGGCTGTAACAAAATTTCCCTTAAGATTTGTATTTTCTCAGTTAATTTTGTTGAAAGTTGAAAAAAGACACCAGTAACTTTCACATTACCACAGTGAATTTGAATTCTCGATTTGGTTAAATAAAACAAATAAAAGATTAATAATGAGAACTGGAGAGATCACATTTGATTCGAGAATTCTAAAATTTCCTTAACAATATCGAATATATTTAAAATGTTGCACAAGCGCACATTTATTGGAAATCAGACGATATCATTGTGAGTTTATCAGATCAGAAATTGGAAAACTACACACATACATAAACACAAACAAAAACCGAAACCCATTAACAAGAACGATAAAAGTCGAAAGATTAATTTTCTACATGTTTTTCATTAGATGCAAACTGACTGCAGACAATGTCCGTTCCAATTTCAATCACTTTTTATTGCCATAGCACTTTTCCTTTTCGAAATTATTGATTGAGCAGGTGGTGCAAACAATGATTTAAATCGATCTTACCTACCCGATGCAAATACTAGATGAGTACTAACAAGCAAGTCTACACGTACAGGCGCATTTTACCGTTGATAATTAACATGAACAACAGTGATTATGCAAGTATGTATTAGGTGTTGCGAACCTAATAAAAAATTAGTTCAGTTGTGACCAGAAGGATAAACCAAAGGCAGCATGAACGGAAAGTATAATCTCATGCACATTCGTTTCGTGCTTACTGGCGACTCATCAGTAGGAGCCGGTAAGTCACCAGTAAGCACGAAACGAATGTGCATGAGATTGTACTTTCCGTTCATGCTGCCTCTGGTTTATCCTTCTGGTCAAAACTGAAATAATTTGTTACTAGGTTCGCAACACCTAATACATACTTGCATATATATATTAGTTCTCCACAACAAAACAGTATTTAACAGTGATTATATCGCATGGAATATACAGTTGGACGAGCTGAAATGTGACTATCACCGTTATTATGTGAATGCAATGTCAAAGGCAATCTTTTAATCCGGAAACAGGCTTAACAAACCCATATTACCAATGACTGCAAATCTGAATGTTTTACGTGTATTTCTTTAAAAAAATTTGCACTTGAGACATTCAAGAAAATTAGAAATTTTGTTCAATTACCAGAGGTGCGAGCTGAAACACTGCTTTTTGATACGATAAATTCATTTTGGTTTGATCTCATTAGTCTATATTTCCCTCATTCATTACAGAACGGCAAACATCATATGCTTTCTCACTGTTTATAATGATTGACTGATACACGATTCCACTCTGCGAACTTGATAAAATTACATAGTGAGGCATTATATGTGACAAAAATTTTTCGTATAATGAACCCAAGAACAATTAATAACTGTTTTCCTTCATTTTAAAGCCGATGCTTAACTATTTCTTCGCTTATTTTAATCTAGAATAAGGTATGGATAGGAATTTTTATTAGTTCAATTATATACAATAAATTTCTACAATGGCGTTCGATATTCACAAATTCTAATTTAAAATTAAATTAAATTCAAAATTTTCGCATATTTAAACCGAAATTAATTTCACCAGAACCTACATGTGAGTTTGCATTTTTATCTGTCTTCGCCTTTGCGTTAATAGTACATTTGTATGTGTATACCAAAATAATCGGATCGGTTATATATATATATATATATATATATATATATATATATTGCTCATAGTAAACCGATTAAAAATTAAAGACGTTTAGAAACCGAAGCGTACACAAATATGAACACAAACTATATTATCAATCTCAATGACGCTTTCAATCTTTGCTTAATTGGAGCTAATTTGAAGAGATTGGCATTACGTCATAGTAATAAGTAATTGGATGTTAAAATACTCATACGAATTTGTGTGGCAGGTGGATCAAAAGAAAATCAAATGTTTGCACATGAAAAGACTGGAAAACTACTTCCATTCAACGAGTTTAAAAGTGATTTACATGCGTGACCTATTAGAAGAAATAACTTGTTGGTTTTAACTCCGATCGAAATTAAGAGGTCAATTTTTTGTAGAAAAACTGAATGTACCAACATTGAACAATTGTTTCAACACTTCTTTCTTGTTAAAAATACAGTTCAATTCGCGGTGAATTAGCCAATGACGTTGTTCGCATCAGCAAAAACGAGATCGAAAAATTCCTGGCCGAACACGCACCTCACCTGAATCAACCGTCTGACACAACTTATCGCGTTTCTAATCCGAAACGAGACAATAGCTTGTTCTGGAAGATAACAAAAAACCTCCGCCACGACATCGCGAAATGGTTGACCAACGGAAAACCACCGCACAAGTTCTACGTGAAAGAAAATGAACCTAAAAGTACGGACCAATTACAGAATTACGACTTTAATGGAGATAAAAATCGTGTTAATGGAATAGATGAAACATCAGTTCTGGCAAGAATCATGAACCTTATGTACAAAATGGCCATGGAAAATAAGGAAAATCGTTCCGGTATTTACTCAGATTTTGCGTAAGTGCTCATCAAATCACTTTTAATTTGACTTCATTGTTTACTATACCAGATCAGAATATATATGAAAAAGCGTTTGTAAATTTTGAAAAGCTAACAAACACAAAATTTTGTTAGGCGCCGAATCGAAAATAAGTGCAAATATGTCATCATTCGTATTCAATTTGCGCGGAAAATTTTAGCATGGGCAACCACTTTTATCACTTGAATAACGTTTGCAAAATTGAGATAAACTCCAATACAATATTATATAACCAGTCGCACAATATATGGAAACCTAACTTTAGTCAGACTTACTGTTCCACTTCAACCTTCCATGATCTTCATCAGAGCACGACGGAGAACTGATTAATATCGTTCTAGCAACATTTCAAATATAAGTTGCGCAAAATCAAGTATCCTTCTCACCACTATTAGACATGCACACATTGTATTTGACTGGAAATGTCGGCTGCCATCTAAATAATCGATTAGAAAAATTGTCTCATAAATAAGACAGGAAAATTAAAGAATAGAAAAAAGTAAACAAAAGTAAAGCGAAGAAAATTGTTCAAGAATTACTTTGGTTCTACTGTGCGAGATTGCTTCTCTCGTACCTAACGAATTGTATGGTAGTCATGATATCAAATGAATATACAATAAAACTAACTTCAGTACCAAGAAATGGATAACATCTGTACAGTTTTATCAAACATTTAGTTAAATGAGATGAAAATAGGCTCCTGTTCGTGATATTAGACACAAACCTGTTGAGTTTCCGCTTGCTCCAGCATATTGAATGTAAATGCTATTCAAACAAAATATAATTGCGGTGAGTTAAAATAAGAAAAGAAGGACATCATAGGACAGTGCGAAATTGAAATTTTAACTAACATTAAATAAACAACGTCGCCTACAAACAGAGGCATCATGCATTCATTAGTACAGAAATGCCAATCTCTTTCGAAGAATTAAATAAATACTTTTAGTCCTACAACTTACATTTCACAAAATCAAAATATTTTAAAAAAAATAAACACGAGTTGAATATTTATATTGTAAATAGATTGGCTCTTTCGCAATGCGAGGCTCAATTAAATTCATAGTACTCTTTCCATGTTAAAAAAGAAGCAGAACTTTTATCAGATATAAGAACCGTTTCTTTCCCTTATTCTTTTAGAGTATCTACAAATGAACATTTCATTATATATAAATTGAAAGCAAAACAAAATATTAAAAGGAAAACAAGATAAGAGTGTAAAATAAAAGAACAAACAATCAATCTCGTGCATCACCTTCAGTTTAAGCTCAATGCCCGAACATGCTTTTTTTGCTTGCATAAGAATATTCAGAGATTGTGAGAGAAATTAGTATTTGGCTGATCAAAAATAGACAAAGAAAAGGGATAAGATAATTCCACTAGCGTAGAAAGTATATACTAACTGAGCTAGAAATAATGATTATGTTGATTAAATTCTGCAGGCAGAATTAATATTTAACCAATTCAAAAACTTTTAAAATATTCAGATAGAGTGAAAAGCTGGTTGAGTGGGTGGATCTAAGCTAGACAATGTTAATAGAAAAAAGAAATAAATTAGCAAAGTCTACATTTATCGATTGAAAAGGCATTGTAAGCTTCTTTAAAAGAATTATTCAAATTCTTTATTCCAAAGAGTTCATATTTTGCAAAATTTTGACATTTAAGAACATAAAGAAAAAGTGAAGCACTGGGGAAATTAGTCGACTTAAATTTGCAAAGTTTAACAGAAAAAGGAATTCCATTAACAGATGCATTTTATATTATTTGAAAAATACATATCAATTCTATATAAAGGATTTTGCAATGTCTTTATTTCTTAGAATTATTATCTTGTAATATCGAGATATTCAAGAACTTTTGGTAACAGTGAAGACTTTAATAATCCGCGAAATTTTATTCGTAAAATTTTAACATATAAAGTAACTCAATAGCTTAAACGTATGTAATTGTTTAAAATGGACTGACAGTTTTATTTAAGGAATCATGTAACCTATTTTTTCACAAAATAATTTTTACAAATACAAATAATTTAAGACTATCCAGAAAGAATTAGACATCATCACATTGGACGGACGAATAAAGACAAAGTTAATGGATTAAGGTATTTCATAATGGTAGGCATTATAGAAAGGTTTCAATAAAACAGTAAATTTTTTTGGAGAAATTTTTTAAATTCCTTATTTTGAAGAATGAATCTACCTCAAATTGAAAATTATTTAGAATTCGGAGAAAGAAACATAAAAGGGTGAAAAGCACGGATCTAAAATAGCCCAAGTTATCAGGATAAAAGAATTATTTTAGGGGAAGTTGTGACTATTATTTAAGAATAAAACGACAATGTTCTTTAAAGAATTCTCTGAAAACTTTAGTTTGCTGTACTTACATTCCACAAATTCAAGGAATTATGGAATATCCAGATAGAGTGAATTTATGGCAAACTGAGAGGAATTTGAAATAGACAAATTTTAGCATATAATTGAATTACAATATCGGAGGACCTATTTATTATAAAAGAAAGCACCAAATTTCATAAAATTAATTCTTCCAAATCTTTAATTCACAGAACCAATAGGCAAATAGCCAGAATGTGTGAAAGAATTACAAAACATGCCGATTTAATTAAGTCAAAATTTCAAGGTCATTAGCATTCAATTAACAGAAGTAACTCACAAATTTTTTTAAAATTTGTTCTGTAAAGTCCTTATTTAGCAGATCTAATGCTCTAGAAATTTCAACGATTTATATTATTCAAGAAAGAATTTGCCACTAGTTAATTGGGTGAATTTAAATTCGCAAGAATTTAATGTATAAAGTATTTCAAATTACGTAGACCGTATTTTTTTTTAGCTTAGACTGCAAACTTCATTAATGGAATCTGGTAAAAAAATTCTTTTACAGAACAAATATTTTACGAGTATAAATAATTTAGGCAGAGATGAAAATGACAATTATTTTGAGGGAATTTTGTGAAAAAATTATACAAATTCAAGAATTTTAGAGTAAGCGGATGGAGTAAAACTGGCCAAATTGGTAGATCAAATTGTCGTAAGTTTGACGTATAAATAGATCATAATGTCAATTGTTGCAATTATAATTTGAAAAGAAGATGCCATTTTTTGTAAAGGAATTATTTAATGTATCAGTACAGAAGAATTAATATCTTCCTCGTTCAAGGAATTGTAACATTTGCAGAAAGAAAGACATTATAGTAAATTTTATGGGAAATATGTTTAATATATTGATGGATAAACATAAGTTCTATATACACGTTTACCTGAATTGCCAACAATTGAAGTTATATTGTATAAACATTATTATGCAAAATTGATAATTTATAAAGCGAAGCATTTAAATTTAAAAAGATTTGGTAGAAACTGATTAATTTCATTAGAAAACGATCAACGATTTAGGGAAATTCATTTGCGAAGGATCTAATTTTTATTTGAAAATAAATCACTAGTTTTATTAAAATAAATCTGTAATATTTTTACTTCAAAGCTCCGAAATATTACAAATTCAAGAAAAATAAGAATATCCAATGAAAGAGAAAGAATTTTGAACTTTACAGTTCTATATTAGAGAAATTTTAATGGATACAGAAATTACCAAACAGATGAAGTTTATATTATTCTAGAAGTAAATACTATATATATTAAGATAATTCTGTTAATTTGTTATTTCTCGGAGTTAATATTTAAAAAATCAAATGACATATTATTACTTTGCACTCCAATTTGTCTATTATTACAGGAGAAATGAAACTCTGGTGGTTGGATTTAAATACGATAAATTTTCACTAATGAAGTTGGTCCATTAGCAAAGGACGCTAAAGGTTTTTGGCTTTAACTGCCAATGTTGTTAATAAAATCCTGAAAAATTTATTTTTCATGAAAAATATTTTACAAATTCATATAATTTAAGAACATCTAGAAAGATAGAAACTCGGGTAAATTGAATGGATATAATTTACTCAAAGTTCAATGTCTATATTCATTACATTAATTAAGGAATTATATACGTTTAGAAATAGAAATACCAATTTTATTGAAGGAATTCCGTAATTATTTTTTCGCAGTAGATAGTATTTACAAATTAAAGAAATTTCAAATAATATGCAGAAACTGTTTAACACTAGTGAATTGAGGGATCGAGATTCGACAACATTGAATATATAAAGGAATTCCCTTATCTTTGATATAATTATTATTTTAATTGAAACAGCCAAATTATTAAAATAATTATGTAGTATTTGTATCTAGCAGTACCAATATTTCGCAAATTCAAGCGTATATCCAGATAGATTGAAAGAATAGTAAATATGGCCAAACTAATTTATAGAAATTGTATCGGATAAATGAAATCCCTTAAACGTGGCACTATATAATAATAAGGACGCAGCTGCCAATTTTATTAAAAGAATTCTGTAAATAATTTAATTGGAAGAATAAAAATTTTCTAAATCATAGAATTTATGAATATTTAGGCACAGAGAAATTCCCTAAACATGGTGATTTTAAATATGAAAAAGTAAAATGCATAAAGAATTTCCATTATCCAAAATTCTAAATATTATATTAAATTAAACTGCCAATTTTAATAAAATAATTCTCTTAACTTTTTGTATTGTTGAATCAATATTTCACAAATTTTGGTAATTGAAGACTATTCAGACAGAGTAAACTTCGAGTAAAATGGTTTATTTCAAATTATAATTATTTTAACTGCAAAAAGGTTATTCCATTAGCGAAGAATTTAATTATTATTTAAAAATGAACTTCCATTTTTATTTAAATAACTCAGCAAAATTTTTATTTCGCCGAAAAAACATTTTACAATGTTAAATAGTTGCAATATAACCAGAAATATTGAGACATTAATTAAATAGATGGATCTAATTCTGTCAAGTTTCAAAAATTGAAGAAATTACAATACCGATGGTCTTATACAAATCTAGAGATAAAGGTAATAACTTTATTGAAAAAAATCTGTGAAATATTACTTTTGAATAATTAATATTTTTCTTACCCAATGAATTTTAGAATGCGCATAAAAACTATATACTAGTAAATAAGGCAGACCTAAATTCCACGACATTTTACGTAATATGATATTCCATTATAGAATATTTTACTTTTAACTTGAAAAAGCACTACCAATCTGTGCTTCACAGAACCACAATATTTAAATAAGAATAATATAAATTAGAATTATTAATATTTCACCAAGTCAAAGCATTTAAGAATACGCTGAATAAGTTAAAACGTATTAAATTCGGTGAGTCTAAATTAGACAAATTTTACATATAAAATCAATCAATTTTTGGAGGCTGTAATTAAAATTTATAAAGAAAAATCCAATTTTATTTAAGGAATTCTGTAAAATATTTGCTTTCCAAATACATAATTTTACAAATTCAAATAATTTAAGAATATACGGACAAAGGTAGAGAATAATAAATAGTTCAAGTATAATTTAAACAAACTTTGACCGGTAAACGAAATCTGTTAGCAGAGGCAGTATATATTATATTAGTTTTAACTGTCTATTTTACTGAGAGAATTCTATAAAATATTTAATTTGAAAATCTACTATTTTAAAATTAAATTAATAAAAAATATCCAGACAGAGTAAAATTTAGCCAAACTGAGTTAATTCTAATTAGTTATATTTTAACGGATAAAGAAATTACAATTACGCTGGCGCTAATTTTTATTTGAATCTATATTGCATAAATTTTTTAAACGTACGTAAAACATTTATTTCACAGATAAAATAATTTAAAAATTCAAAAAATTTAAGAAAATCGAGAATATTTGAAATACCGATATTTTGGATGTATCTAAATTAGACAAATTTTAACATACGAAGGAAATTAATTAAAAGAGTTAGCATATATTATTTTACAAAAAAATTGCGCATATTTTCAAAGAAACCCGCATTTTATTTATTTTTTACAAATAATAATTAGAAATTCAATGAATTTGAATATATCTAGAAAGAGAAAAATAAATTTGCAATTTTAATTTTAAAAAATTATCAAATCTTTCATTTGCAGAATAAATATTATTAAAATTAAATTAATATTTGAGGGGCAAAAAAGAAAGTAAAATTAGTAACTTTGTTGGATATAAATTAGAAAAAGTTTAACCAATACCTGAATGTCATTATCGGAGCTACTGTGGCTTGAGGAGAGCGAACCAAGAGTTCTATTTTTAAATTCTATAAAATCTATAATCAACAGAAATATATTTTCCCCGTATAAGATATTTAATTATATCCAGAATGAGCGAAATTTTGTTAAATTTTCTGAATGCAAATTAATTAAAGATTTACTAATTAAAAAATTCCATAACAGAGGGCAAATACATAAATTGAGAAAGAAATTCCATTTTTTAAAAAGAATTCTGTATTACATTTATTTAAAAAATATACTTTTTACGAATTTAGGGCATTTTAGTATATGGAGAAGGGTTTGAAACTGTTAAACGGATAAACGTAATGAATTAGAGAAGACTTTGTTTAGTAATTGCAAAGGAAACTAAAATTTTATTAAAAGAGTTCTCTAAAATATTAATTTTGCAAAAATAATACTTTAAAAAGTCAAAAAAAAATTTTAATTTTCATAGAAAACGAAATTCTGGTAAATTAGATTAATTTAAATTTGACTGAGTTAAAAGGATAAAGGTAGTCCACTTGTGAAGATTCTATATATTTTATGAAAATGAAGTAGCAGTTTGACTAAAGCAATCCTGAAAAAGCTCAAAAGATTATTTCCGCAAAAGTAAGATTTTTCGGTATAATATTTTAAAAAGTCAATGATTTTCAGAATATTATGATATATTTAATCAATGATGAATTTTATCGATTTAAAATACACGTATTATAATTGGAAAAGGAACTCCAATAACAGAGGCCGGATAAATTATTTTAGAAAGAACTTTCAATATAATTTTTTTTAAATTTTGCATTATTTTAAATCGTTTAATATTTTTAAATTTAGTGGATCTATATTAGTTTGGTTTTACTGGTTAAATGAAGTCTCCTATCCAATGATGTATTTACTATTTGTAAATAAACTGTCATCTTTGTAAAATGAATTCTCTAGAATCTTTATTTAGCCTTTTAAATATTTGACATCTTCAATCAATTTAACAATATCCAGAAAGAATGAAATAATGTTAAATTTTGCGGGCATAAATTATACTTAGTTTAACGCATAAATGAAATTCAGTAGTAGAGACCGCATATAATAATTGATATTGAACTGCAAATGTAAGGAAATATATTCTGTAATATCATTATTTCAAAAAAGTAATATTTATAAATTTAAGGCATTTAATTATATCTAGAAACAGTGAAAAGCTAGTAAAGTTGATATATCTAAATTCGCAAAATGTTATCAGATAAACGAATGCCATTCACGAAGGTGTTAAGTATTATTTTACAATGAAAGCCGAATTTTAGCAAAGTATGTCTGTAAAAACTTTAGTTTACAGAACTAATATTTTAAAAATTTAGAGTACTCAAGTAAATTCAGAAAGAGTGAAACCATAAAATAATTTTGTGTACGCGGGTAATAGCTGTACACGGGCAGTTACACAAAGATCCGATTTGTCACTATTTCCAATTTTGTTTTGTCTTTGATCGGGTTGACTCATTTTTACTTCAATTGGAAATGCGGTTCTATCATATCTTTGTTTACTGGCGACGTTTCGGTGCCTACTTTCCAGCACCATCATCAGGCAACACAACACTGATCACAATAGCAGATTTAAGCAAATGTGGTAACCTCGTTCCAAAACCATTCTATTTATATATATTTGACTCAACACTATTTAATCATAGAATTTGTCTCAGTAACTAAACTCAATATATAACTTTTTATAATTAGCAGACCAATCCTTACCTCACCTATACCTCATCTCATCTCGTATGCAGAATATTTTAGGGGAGAGAGACAGTATCGAACGAGATGAGATGAGGTATAGGTGAGGTAATGA